>JAJEJO010000336.1:273112-381358 GCA_020662805.1 Glaucomys volans | reverse complement strand
CAGGGAAGGGCAGCAGCCCCACTGAAGAGCAGTTTCCCCGTGCTCAGGGCCACGGACGGCCACATTTTTTTTTTTTTTTTGAAACAGGGATTAAACTCAGGGACACTCGGCCACTGAGCCACATCCCCAGCCCTATTTTGTGTTTTTATTTAGAGACAGGGTCTCACTGAGTTGCTAAGGGCCTCGCTAAGTTGCTGAGGCTGGCTTTGAACTCGAGATCCTCCTGACTCAGCCTCCCAAGTCGCTTGGATTACAGGTGTGTGCCACCACGCCCGGCTTGGATTGGAATTCTTTATTGGTACTCACATTAATCCTGAATTTTCAATAATAAATGCATGTTGTGGTTAAAAAGAAAATAAATGACAATTTTCTACTCTACAAAGAGTTTTGGGTGAGGGAGAGAGAGCGCAGGGTGGTGAAAAGCAGAATGCACAATTGTTCTTCAAGTTTGACCACGCCTCAGCCGTGATCATTAACTGCGAGCTCCGAGGGCGCAGAGCTGCTCCTCTTCCTCACCACCGCAGCCTCAGTGCCTGGCACGCAAGCCGCTTGGCGCCTGGTAGAGGAGTGGACGAACCCGTCCCGGGAAAGTCCTTTAACACGTTGCTCTCTGACAAGGCTCTCCCACCCCTGCTGCCTTCCAGAGCCATCGAGAAGCTAAGTGGGCATCAGTTTGAGAACTACTCCTTCAAGATTTCCTACATCCCGGATGAAGAGGTGAGCTCCCCTTCGCCCCCTCAGCGAGCCCAGCGTGGGGACCACTCTTCCCGGGAGCAAGGCCACGCCCCTGGGGGCTCTTCTCAGGCCAGACAGATTGATTTCCCGCTGCGGATCCTGGTCCCCACCCAGTTTGTTGGTGCCATCATCGGAAAGGAGGGCTTGACCATAAAGAACATCACTAAGCAGACCCAGTCCCGGTACGTGCCTCCCGGGCTTCCTTTGCTTCCTTCCAAGGGGTACCCTGCGTGCTGGTGGGTCTCAGCCACCTTCAGGTCACTCTTGCTTGTATCAGCAGTGGGGTGGGGGAGAGTTGTATGGGTCAGTGGCTTCTTTAAACAGGACTACTAACAGACTAACTTCCAGCTGGGGGCCATGACGAACTTCAGTGCTAATGGCTTAACAGACACACCCTGAAAAGCTGAAGGTTTGTAAAGAGGGCACTAATGATCTCATAGCCAAGGATTGTTCCCATCAGCTAAGTAATGCCCTGAATGCACCTCGTTCTAAAACAGCCTAGGTGTGGGGCTCTGTGTGATTGTAGAGCCCTCTGTCTTAGCTATACCTCCTGCCCTGAGTCAGAGCCCTGGAGGCAGCATTCTTTGAGACCACCTAGGTAGTCTCACATGGACTATGGTGAGTCATTGATGCATCAAGAAAGAAAGAACATTTGCCTTGTGTTTAGTTTTCTCTGTGTAAAGAAATTGAAGTGTAGAAGGAGTCAGGATAAAATGACTTGTGCAGTACTTGATTTTTGTTAGGTTTGTGAGACCTCAGCCCAAGACTTGAAAACAGTGACTCGTGTTCACGTTTTACCACTTAATGACTTACATGATCTTGAGGAAAAAAAAATTTTAACCTGAGTATCAAATGCTTCTTCTGTGAAAAGGAGATTACCATTTTGCCAGGATTATTGTGAGAATTAACACAGCCAGGCAGATTTAAAGAAATCATTGATATGAAATCACTTAAATTATAAACATCAAATTACTGACAAATGCTAGTTACCTATATGTGTTGATGCATTTTAACCTGAAATGTTTGAGGTTTGTAAAGAGGCTTTGTAATCTGAAAAAAAAACGCTAATCTCCTCAGCGTCTTAAGTATATACACTAAAATGGATGAGGCCCAGAGTACATAATCTTAGGAGGAAAAGTGAAATAGAGAAGAGAAGGTACTCTCTGGTATTCCTTTTATTTTAAAAAGCAGCTCTTTTGGGTTAGCGTACTCCCATGCCTTAAGTATGTAATAAAGTTTGTATTTTCTTTTTACAAACAAAATACAAACATACCACCCTTTCTTTTCCATTCAAGTTTGCTTCACTGAGAATGTGATTTTTATTTATATCTCCTTTTATTCCAAAGATTGTTTAAGGTGGCTTAAAAAAATCCAGCAAGTTTAGTTAAACTGAATTTAGTGCTCAAATTGTGTGCCTGTTTTTAAGGAGTAGGCCAAAGACTTGACTCTGGGCTTTAAAATAGCCAAAGTATAAAGGGATACAATCAATATTTGATTTTGAAAGTAAACAAAATGAGTGGGGCCACAACTACCCAAGGAAGTCTGATAAAGTCATCAAGCTTTTGAGCCATTAGCTTTAAGAGTCTACAAGAAGGCAAGCTGCCAATGGAAAGGAAACCAAAAACTTAGAGAGGCAGAGAGAGGGCATGCCTCTGTTTTTTATCCACATTCAAACATATAAAGCTTGCTTGAATTTGGTGTTTGGGTTTGGATTAACATATGGGTTTTAAAAGCTGCAATCAGTTCAGAGATGGCATGGTGCCAGTATGCAGTATTATCCTTCTCACTTTACTCTTTGCTTCTGCAGTCATCTGAAAGTCTGCACAAAATACTTCATCTACCAAACTGTCTTCATTACCAAGCTGGCTCGGTGCCTTTGTCCCACAGCACTCCTGAGAATGGTCCCTTTCTGAATGGCACTGCCAAGGATTAGAGCTTGGCAGAGATCTCCTGCATTGCTTGCCACCTTCTTGGAGAATGGCATTGGTTGTGAACGTGCTGATGACGCTTTCTTGTCTGTCTCTGTCCTTGGTGTACATTGGCTGGTGCCAGGCTTTCTTGGGACTAGGGTCCTGTCCCAGAGGATGTTGTACTTACTGTGCCTGATTCTTTTCTTACAGGGTAGACATCCATAGAAAGGAGAACTCGGGAGCAGCAGAAAAGCCAGTTACCATCCATGCCACCCCAGAGGGGACATCTGAAGCCTGCCGCATGATTCTTGAAATCATGCAGAAAGAGGCTGATGAGACCAAACTGTAAGTTTGCACACAATGCCCAGGTGCAAAGTAAGAAATGTTAAAAGCTTTAAGTCTGTAACTCAGTAAAGGGAACAGGGGAGGGATTATGTTTAAGAAATTTGATCCCAAGAAGAATACCATAGCAGATCTTTTACATTTACAATATGGTTGTTTCTTCCCTCGTGTTTTGGTGATCCTGATGTTACATCACCCCTTGTTAGTAACGTTGGTAGGAATGTGAACACGTGCTGTTCAATACAACTTGGAATGATGGAAGTGTTCTTTCTGCACTGTTCAATAAAATAACCACTAGTCACAGGCTGGTATTGAGTAGTGGAAATGTGACTAGTACAGTCACATTTGTATGCTGACTGTATACAGCATACAAATGCTTTATTTCAACTAATTCAAATTTGGATAGCCATGGATGTGGCTGATGGCTGTTGTATTGGACAGTGCCCGTAGAGTGTGTGTTGTCGCCAGAGCCATCCTTTACTGTTTTGGAAAAGGTTTTTTCCACCATGCTTCTACATCATTTGCACTCTTAAAATTGGATTATGTTTCCTTACATAGTAGAAACTGGTTTCCAAGTGATTACTTTACTCTTCATCCTCTTTTTCTTCTCTCTCCTCCTTCTGTTTATGAAATAGTTCTTAGGCTTCTACAGTATAATAGAGTCAGGTTTGCATAGTCGTGACAAAAATACCTGACAGGAGCAATGTAGAGGAGAGAAGATTTCTATTGGCTCACAGTTTTAGAGGTTTACTCCATGGTATGCCAACTCCTTGCTCTGGGCCCAAGCTGAGACAGAACATCATGGCAGAAGGACATGACAGAGGAAAACATTTCATGGCATGAAGGAGGAGAGTCGCTCCCTTCACAGAGAGAAGGGGGAAAGGGCTGCAGAGAAGATGTACCCTTCCAGGGCACACCCCCAGTGATCCACGCCATCCTGCCAAGACCCACCTGCCTACAATTCCCATTCAGCCCATTCAAATTAGGATGGACTGATGAGGTTACAGCTCTCATAATCCAATCATTTTACCTCTGAACATTCCTGCATTAACAGAAGCTTTAGGGGGACCCTTCATATTCAAACCATAACAATGAGCATTGTATCAATTTGAATGGCAAGCACAGTTTCTTACTAAATCTTACTAAATCAACTCTGATTTTGTATTATAAATTAATGAATGGTAATACAATAGAAAATTTAATTTTTAAAAAGACAATGTCAGTTTGGCAAAATTCGTGGGCCGTAGTGGCAGTCTTATAGAGGAGCAGTGAAGCATGAATTGAATATAACATTAATTTGGCAAATAACATCAAATATATCTGTTCCAAAACTAAGGAGATGAAAGTAGTTTTTAAAAGAGGAACAGCACAAATCTATATTCAGATTTCATAAGAGACTCCAACCTTTCATTTATGAATTATTTGCTCTTTATGGCTTTTTAAATCCCCTAAATCCCACAGATTAATTTCAGGAAAGTTTTATCATCCTAACTTTTTAGAATTTTATAAATAACTCCCTCCTTGGTCCTTTAACCTAGGTGCAACTTAAAAAATTCTAAGTAGTCCACAAGACTGATTTTTATAAATTTGGTTTTTAAAGTTTTCAGGTAGAGCCAAGAGAGAGTGTTTTAAATCTTTGAAATAATTTTTTCTGAGTCCCTGTACCATGCTAAGCATTGTTGGTGCCAAAGCTGTAACCATGAGCAAGATCCAGTCCTTGCTTTGATGGAGCATCAAGTCCAGTGGGAGAGACACTCATTAAACAATTGTACCAATAATTATGTGCAGCTATGAGAAATAGCTGCAGTGGAGAAATGCAGGACCGGATGATTACATGTAATGGGAAGCCCTAGTCAGTTTAGGGGGACAAGAAGCACTTCAGGGTTTCAGAAAAGCCCTCCCTTGTAGGTAACAGAGCCCTGAGGGGGCTGAATAGAAGATAAAAGATGTAAGAGAATAGGAATGCTATACTTTATTCTTTTACCAGCTATTTATTGAGTACCAACTATGGGCCAGGAACTGTTCTGTGTGCCAGGAACTCAGCAATGAACAAAGCTGACAAAAAGCCCTGACCTCTGAAAGTTACATGTGGAGGAGGTCTTCAAGCATCCTGTTTATTTTGAGGCAGTAATGCATCTGCTAGATGTTTTTGGTCTCAGATAAAAGAAAACACAAGTAGCTTCAGCCAGGCGCCGTGGTGTACACCTGTAATCCTAGCGACTTGGGAGGCCGAGACAAAAGGATTGTGAGTTCAAAATCAGCCTCAGCAGTTTAGTGAGGCACTTAATTCAGTGAGACTCTGTCTCTAAATAGAATATAAAAGGGGCAGGGATGTAGCTCAGTAGTTAAGCATCCCTGATTTCAATCCCTAGTACAAAAAACAAAACAAAACAAAAAAAAACATAGTATTTACCATGTTAACAGGGCTTGGTGGCACCCACCTTGGGAGGCTAAAGCAGGAGAATTTCTTGACTCCAGGAATCTGAGACCAGCCTGGGCATCACAGCACAAGACTCCATCTTAAATAATAATAATAATTTTAAAATGAAACCTACCATGTTAATCATTTTAAGTGTTCAGTTCATATTGTTGTGAAATCAATATCTAGAATTTTTTCATCTTGCAAATCTGAAACTCTGAACCCATTAAAGAATTCTCCCTTTTCCTCTTCCCCAACCCTGGTAACCACCATTCTGTTTCATGTTTTATAAATTTGACAGCTTGAGATAACTCGTATACATGAAATCACATAGTAGTGGGCTTGTTTCACTTAGCATCAATCTTCAGGGTTCATCCTTGTGGCATAGAGCAGACCCTGCTTTGGTTTTTGTGGATATGTGCCCAGAGATGGACTTGCTGTTCATGGGGTAGTTATTTTTTCATCCATCTTTCTTTCTTTCTTTCTTTCTTTCTTTCTTTCTTTCTTTCTTTTCAGTATTAGGGATTGAATTTAGCTCTATTACTGAGCTATATTCCCAATTTTTTTTTTTTTTTTTTTATGGTGGGGACTGGAGATATAGCTCAGTTCGTAGAGTGCCTGCCTTGCAAGCACAAGGCCCTGGGTTCAATCCCCAGCACCACAAAAACAAAAAAAGTTTTTTTGGTGGTTCAGGGGATTGAACTCAGGGCTTTGTGCATGCTAGACAAGTGCTTTACCTACCACTGAGCTATATCCCTAACCCTGGTAGTTCTGTTTTTAATTCATGTCTCATTGGCCAGATCTGCCTTGTGGACCCACTTTTCTCTTCCAATCAGTTACTACAAGAGAGTAAAATGATCATGGTTTAGCTTTATTCTTTGAAATTTCATGAGCCTGGGGTTGGGAGGGACCTGGCCTCCCCTAAGGCCCATGGCCACGTGGTACCTGAACAAAATGTCTTCCATTCATAAGAAAAAAATGCAGCGTGATATCTCTTGAGAGGCAGCCGTTGCGTCCATCTTAAGTGTCAAATCATCATTTTTCTCTTTTAGAGCTGAAGAGATTCCTCTGAAAATCTTGGCCCACAATGGCTTGGTTGGAAGACTGATTGGCAAAGAAGGCAGAAATTTGAAGAAAATCGAACATGAGACAGGGACCAAGATAACAATCTCATCGTAAGAAACCCGTTCGGATTCATTGTGTCCAATAATGAATTACTTGAGCATTTCAATATGCCGAACTCATCTGCTTTTCCCTAAAATTGAAATATAATCATGTGTGATGTAGTTATTTCCATCATCTTCAAAAACAAATGCATAGTTAGCGGTCAGACATTTTCCAGTGGATGTGATCTAAGTCACTATGATTTGAGTGTGTTATGAGGGATTCCAGTCTTCTTTACCAAGACGTGTTTGTGATTGTTCTGGAATGTTTGTTTGTTTGTTTTCCCCTATCAGAAAAAGAAATTTCTCTCTTTTTCCCACTGGCCAGTTTGCAGGATTTGAGCATATACAACCCTGAACGGACCATCACTGTGAAGGGCACCGTGGAAGCCTGTGCCAACGCTGAGATAGAGATCATGAAGAAGCTGCGTGAGGCCTTTGAAAACGATATGCTGGCCGTGAACGTAAGTGCCTAATGCTTCCTTCTCCGCTGGTTTTCCTTCTCCCGTGTGCTTTCAGGCAGGACCCAGGTATCTCTAAGAATGTTTGCCATTCAGCTAATGAGGAAGTGCCTTATCTAGCTAGGTACGTGGAGTTTTCCTGGCTTCTCTAGGCTAAAGACATTAAAACAATCAGAAAATGGGATAAACACAAAGCTGGACAAAACAATTGCAAAGCCATTAAAAAAATAGTAACTAATAACAAGATTGTAAAATCAGGAGATGCTTATGATGTTTATCAAGAAGAGACATGGGAAAGTATTTATAACTAGGGTTATAGTTATGCAAAATAATATGGATTGGAATTACTGAAAGGCTCCGTACAACACTAAAAATATCTGGTATGTTAGGAAAGTGGGATTTTTTTTTTTAAACTCCTACTTTCAGAACTTTCTGTAATATTGTCCTATTACTTTGGGAGTTTTAAAAATACATACTCTGAGCTGGGCCTGGTGGCACATGCCTCTAATCCCAATGCTTGGGAGACAGGCAAAGCCAGCCTTAGAAATTTATCAAGGCCCTAAGGAACTTAGTGAGACCCTCTCTCAAAATTAAAAAGGCTGGGGATATAGCTCAGTGGTTAAGTGCCTCTGGGTTCAATCCCTGGTACCCAAAAAACAAAAACAAAAACGAAAGAAACAAAAAAAAAAACATACTATGGTCAGGTTCAGTTGCACACAACTGTAATCCCAGTGACTCAGGGAGACTGAGGCAGGAGGATCACAAGTTTGAGGGTATCTTCAGCAACCTAGTGAGACCCTGTCTCAAAATAAAAAACAAAAAGGCCTGAGCATGTAACTCAGTGGTAAAGCATCCCTGGGTTCAATCTCTATCTAGTACAGAGGAGAGAAAACACACTTTAAAATTAACTTCCAGTTTTCATCTCCTGCTAGTGATCTGCACTTTTAGATTACTTAATAATTGCTGACCTCCACCTGAGCTCTCATTAATACTGCTAGACTGGTTTGGGGTTGTCCTATTACTGCTACTTAGTTCCCAGTTGATAATGGGGAGACACTAGTCTGCACTCAGAAGTCCTAAAAATATTTGTCTATTAGCAAAGTCCAAGCTCAGCTCAGGGGAGTAAAAACTTTTATTATAATTTTCTAACATATACAAAAGGGGGAAAGATGCTCTAATAAACCCTCATATGCCCATAATCCAGCTTCAACGGGTTGTGATCTCACGGCCTGTTTTGTTTCATCTTAACTCCCATCCACTTCCCATCCCTGTTGGATGACCTTGAAGCAAGTTCAGAACTGATAACAGTTCATAAAGGAATAAATGTTGACCAAGAGCTCTGTGGACTAAACTCCAGCACCCTCTCTGCAGCACTTTCCACACTGGCCTTTACTCAGGTCCACACTCTGCCCCACATCACCTGGTCCCCACCTGAGCAGGTCATAGCACATGGTGACCGTGGGACAGGATGGGGAGAGGTGGAGACAGAGACTGCCCCGCGACCTACTCCCCTTCTGTTTGTCTCTGGAAGTACCGTCTGAACGTCTCATTTTCTTCTTGACATCATATGATAAACATCTTTCTGTGTACACTTGGAAATGCTCAAAAGGGTCTGGGTGCTCCAAGCATTTGTCACCCGAGCATGTCACTGACTCGTCATGTCTATACCAAAGCCATCTGTTTTGTGATTGATGAATCACAGAATCACTAGATCTTACATATCAAATGAGGTAAAGGTGAAGTTCCCAGTGCTCCTGTTCCAGACATTCTCAGGGAAGTCAAGTTATGGGACCTTCTTCCTCTGCCTCTGAAGGGCTGAGAGGTTTAGAATTTACCTCCAGCCCATGTGAGCATCCCCAGGTTTAAAACATGAAATAAACAAGTGAGATGAAAATGGAACTGGCAACTAAATGAAGAGACAGACCATCCCAGACTTTGGTCATGGAATTTACATGTCGTCTCCTTGTGAAGGGTCTGATCTGTCCCTGGATAAAGTTAGGAAAACCTGTTGATTTGATTTGTTTTCAGTGAAACCATTCAACAAGTATTTATTGAGTACTTAACTATGTACCAGGCACTGTGCACAACACTAAGTAAAACGTTCTCTCCAAGAAATTATGGTCTGAAAGGGGTAGAGTTAATTGAACAGGTGATTCAAACACCACATGATGAGTGTGGTTTTAAGGAAACAGGAATGCTAGGAGAACCCAGATAGGACATTTGAGCTCAGACCTTTGGGGTCAGAGAAAGCTACATGCATGAGGGGACACTGAGCTCAGGTGAGAAGAGGACTTAGCCAGGTGAGGAGGGAGAGAAGCGCTTCCTTCCAGAGGAGACAAATGTGCAAGGGCCCAGAGGTGAGAGAGGGCATGGGGTGTTTAAAGGAGCAGGATTGAGAAGGGTGTCAAGGTGAGAGGCTGGCAGGGTGGCCTGAGTCCTCATAGACCTCAGTTGCCATGTCAAGACATTCCCAAAGGTGGAAGAGAAGCTTTGAAGGAATGCCGCAGTCAGGTTGAGGATTGGCATCCACCCCCAGTGCAAGGTGAAGAGGTCTGTGAGCCAGGGCAGAGCTGATGGGAAATGCTGGTGCCTTTCAGGCAAGAAATGGAGGTTGACCCAGGCAAGCCGGACCTCTCTGGTCTCCTCCCCTCATCTTTTTTCTCCATTTCTGTTCCCAGCAACAAGCCAATCTGATCCCAGGGTTGAACCTCAGCGCACTTGGCATCTTTTCAACAGGACTGTCCGTGCTGCCTCCACCAACAGGGCCCCGCGGAGCTCCCCCCGCTGCCCCCTACCACCCCTTCGCTGTAAGTAGCTCAGCATTCAGAGGTTTGCTCATGCTCTGGGCACTGCCAGGCAGCAGCATTACTCTGCTATGTTGAGTCAGAGCTGAAGCTTTCATTTGGAGGCCATCCTCACGAGTGACTGTAGGACAAATCCAGTATTTCTTAGTGCTTCTTCCTAAGGGGAAAATTGATATTAGACCATCCTCTAAATCGTGCTCTTAAATAGTGCATATCTACAAAAGACACAATACTAGCATACTGATTAACTAGAAGCCTAGTTATTGTTAAAAAAAAGATTTGTTCACTCAAATAAGAATATTTGCATTATTCATTTATTACAATATGAGGGTACCTGGATGATTTGTTATAGATAGGTAGGTAGGTAGATAGATTTCCCAATCTATGTCTATAATTCAAATGCATTACATATTAATAGGCAGTTTTTAAAAGAAAAAAGTGTTTGTGTCTAAAAAGAAACATGCCTGGTATTTAGTGTGTTCTCCATAAATATTTATTGTTTGAGTCATAATTTACAACAAAAGAAAAAATACGAAAGGTATATTTCTATATGTTGCTCTCATTCACAAGCATTATTCAAGATCACTACACTACCCAACTGGATTTCAGACACTTGATAGCTCTTTCTTTCATTTCTAGTTCTTCTCTATACAGATTGCTGATTTTTAAAAGCAAACATTCTTTCCCCCAATGTTTTTGCTATTTAAATGAGAAGAATCAGGTGGGTGAGTGAGCATTACCTTAGGCCATTGCTTTCTGTGGAGAGGTGACTTCTGGCATAGGCATCGCATTATGTGAGTTCCCAGTAGCTGTTCGGCTCCTCTGTAGAGATGTAGGATGAACCTACCACGTTGCTGTGCCAGCAAAATGCAGTTGTGAGCTGGCACCCACATGCCTCCATCATATGCACTTACGTCTTCTACAGTCTTGTCATCGAAGCTCTTCTGAGGTATTTCTGAATTGGTCCATACCATCTCTTTAGTTTATCCCTACTCCCTGACACTAAAGGAAGGAGCCCAACACTTAAGTTTTGTGTGTATATTTGCTAAAAGAAGAGCCTGAAGATGTGGGGGGAGGGGCTGTGGCAGCTGTTAAGTCATGTAGCTACTCACTTGGCTGCTCCGAGGAATGAAATGTCATAAGAGGAACATGTGCAGGTACATTTGCTGTCAGATTTTAGAATGACCCAGCTCAGCACAGTTAAAAGACATCGAGACACATCTCATTTCTTGGAAGGGAGGCTGAACATAGGGCCCCATAGATGGTAACTTCAAAAGTCAGGCCATCCTCATAACCTACCAAAGAGTGGGGAGGAAGCATAATGAAATAGACCATTCTCAAATCGGTAATCTAAAATGGGGGTCTGCATTCTACAGCCTGAGGATCATATCTGGTCCATCATTCCCTTTTTTTTTTTTTTAAGAATTTAGCCTTTATTTCATTTACTTTTATTATTTATTTTTATGTGGTACTAAGGATCAAACTCAGTGCCCCACCCCTGCTAGGCAAGCACTCTGCCACTGGGCTATAACCCCAGCCCCCGTCATTTATTTTTGTAAATTGCTTTTTATTGTTTGTTGTTGTTTGATATTGTGGGTTTTGGGCACAGAACTGGAAATTGAACCCAGGGCTTCATGCGTGCTAGTCAAGTACTCAAACCCTGAGCTACATCCTCAACCCCCATTTTTTTTTTTGAGATAAGGTCTCACTAAGTTGCCCACTCTGGCCTTGAACTTACAATCCTTCTGCCTCAGCCTCCCGAGTACCATCATTTATTTTCATAAATAAAAATTTTAGGGGACACAGCCATGGGCACTTATTTACATAATGTGGTCTATTTACTGCTTTCCCACACACAGTCAAGGCAGAGTTGAGTTCATGCACTAGAGACCATATGCTGCAAAGCCTAAGATTTTTATTGTTTGGCTCTTCACAGGAGAAGTTTGTAGACCCCTGAACTAAAACAAGAAAAGTTTTCATGTGATAGCTGAATGTTTTCTAAACTCTCAAGTACATTTTTCCAGCTGAAGAGCTTCCTCTACATCTGAAATTTTTACTAAAATAGCAATTAACCATTTTGCTAATATATGTAGTTCCTGTTCTTTATAAGATAGGTTTTAAATAAGATTTCTTTTTTAAGCTAAAAGCCATGTAGTTCTGACCATGATTCTGTGGATCAGGAGCATTCTCATGTGGAGTGCACAGTCGCCCCCACTCTGAGACACTGTGTCTCCTACAGACGTCACCCTCGTGCCACTGCAGATTGCAGAGCTGGCATGTGGAAGCACCTCTGCAGGACCTAGGACAGGCCCCAAGAGCCACACTGGAGAATTCACCCTGCTGGCTTCTGACTCTCCTGTGGGGCCAGACCTCCTGAGGACAGAGGAGGGGAGGGTGGCAGGAGGACTTCATGCTCTTAGAGCGTTGCTTCCTGTTGCAGAGGCATTTGGATTTCCAAGAATGACTCTTTTTGGTTGCTGACCTACAGCACAAATCTAGAGCTTTTACTCTTAACATTCAAAGGTGAGGAAGTCTGTGCACCTCCTTGCAACTGGCTCAAACACATATGTATTGGTCTCTAAACTCTGGAGTTTTTCATGAATCTGTGTATATAATAAAAACTTTATTATTTTTACTGTTTTGGTTATAAAAGTGACCCATGCATAGTATTTAAAAAGCAATACAGAAATACAAAAAGTACAACATACAAAAACAAGTTTTTCTTAATCTAGAGATACTCAGTGTTTCCATGTATATATGTACGTGTATAACATGAATATATATATTAGTCATATTTTAAATTTTCTCTCTATATTAGAAATTCTTGCATATGCATCTTGTCTGTTTTGTTCAATTATTTCTTCAGAATAAGTTCCTAAAAATAGAATTGCTGAGTCAAAGAATATATAAAATTTATGTGTTGATATATATTATATAAATTTTGGTACATGATGGATATAGGGTTTTGGGGTGTTTTTTTTGGGGGGGTGGTATCAAGGATTGAACCCAGGGGTGATTAACTACTGAGCCACATCCCCAGCACTTTTTATTTTGAGACAGTCTCTTACTAAGTTGCTTAGACTCCTGCTAAGTTGCTGAGACTGGCATTCATTCTCCTGCATCAACCCCCCCACCCCCCCAGTCGCTGGGATTATAGGCATGCACCACTGCAACTGGCATCTTTTTTTATCTTAATGACTTATAACAACTCATTACATATTAAAGCTATTAAGCCACTATATTAACTGATTTCCACCAGTTTGTCATCTCTTTGTTATATCTTGTGCCATATGATTTTTAAAATATATATATTGTGTATATATTGTGAACAAACTATAATATGAAGTAAAATGTTAGAGTTTCCCTTTGGTGTTTTGATGTTGTTGTTTTTGTTTTTTTGGTCCTGAAGATTGAACCCTAGGGTACTTTTACCACTCAGCTACATCCCCAGCCCTTTTTACTTTTGGGGCAGGATCTCGATAAGTTGCTGAAATTCCCCTCGAATTTGTGATCCTCCTCCCTCAGCCTCCTGAGTTGCTGGGATTATAAGAATGCACACCCAGTGACCTTCCTTCTTTTACCCAAATTTCACCTGCACCCACTCCCCAGAAGTATAATGCTGTTATGTGTACACATTTTAAAAATTTCTCAGCATATATACAGTCATATTTTAAAATACAAATGGAATCATGCCATACACCATGAACAACAAAGTTTTTTTTGTTGTTGTTTTGTTTTTATTTATGGGCATCTTTCCATAGCTAGACCTTATTTTCTTTAATGGCTGTAATTCCATTGTGTGAATTTATTATAACTTTTCTAAACAGCACACTATTTTTAGACATTTGAGCTGATTCCAGGTTTTTGCTACTATGAGTAATGTCAAAAGTAATATCCTTATGCATACATAAGTCTTTGCACAAGTGTGTGTATTCTTTTCAGATACAACTGAAAGTAAAGTCTCTTAAGGTTTTTCACCAGCAGAATTCATGGAGAAATTTTTAAGTTAAGATGGCTAAATCCATGATGTTTTCCTTTATGGGCTTCTGGCCTTTGATGTCATGCTATGAAAGAAATCTTCTCCCATCCAGGGAAATTATTCTGTTTCCTTATGATAATTGTTAACTGTTGGGTTAGGGGGATGTTTTTTTCTATCTGTAATTCATGGGGAATTTATCTTCACTTTTACTTTGAGACAGAGATCAAACTAATTTTTTTCCAGATGGAGAGCTAATTTCCCCAAAGTCATTTATTGAGTGATCTACCATCTTATCATTCCCTGAAGGGCCAGACTCAGGTTTTAGGACTGCACCCCACTTCATTCAGCTCTCGTCTGCACAGCAGTTACTGCAGTTCTGCACCATCTTCAACAGTTTTACAGCAGGCTTGATTTCTCCTCAGAATGAATTGGAAAGATGGCCAACTTTTTTACTCTTTGAGAAAATGAATGAATATGTAGGAATTTTCTTCTAGTCCTTAAAGATTTGATGAATCCCATCCATGAGATGTCTGGGCCTACCAACTTTTGTTTGAAGAAATAATAACCTTTTCAGTTTTGTACAAGTTTTGGCTTGGTTTTGTGGACTTTTCTTATAAAAATACCCATTTCAGGGCTCAGGGTAAGCTCAGCGATAGGGCACTTGTCTGGCAGGTGTGAAGCCAATTCTTTTTTTTTTTTTTTTTTTTTTAATATTTTTTAGTTTTAGATGGACATCATAACTTCATTTTTCAATTTATTTTTTCTGTGGTGCTGAGGATCCAACCCAGTGCCTCACATGTGCTGGGCAAGCACTCTCCCACTGAGCCACAACCCCAGCCCTGAAGCCAGTTCTTGATACCACAGATTTGTATTTTCTCTTTTTTTTTTTAATTAAGATTTACTAGGGATTTTTCTGTTTTTTAAATTTATAAGTAATTTATAAGTAATTATTTCCTATGTAATCTTTTCCTTTCAGTCATTTCCTATGTAATTTTTTAAAGATGAACCTGCCATTTAATGGGTGCCTATGAAAACAGAACACCATATTGTTCCCAAAGCTGTGATTCTGGTTCAGATCCCCCCAAACCCAACCTCCGACACTGGCCAAGGCCCCACGTACAGAAGAAGAGAAACCAGGCCCACCTGGAGGGGCTGCCAGCCTCCCCTGGGGGGTACTCAGCAAAGCACACCTGAAAAGGAAAGCATTAGGAGAAAGTTAAAGAAAAACAGGACCTTGAGAGGGAACCATTACCGAGGGTAATGACCTCCACTAAAACCAAAGTGTCACATGTACTTAAGATAAAATAGGGGTTGGGGATGCAGCTCAGTTGGTAGAGTGCCTGCCTTGCAAGCACAAGGCCCTGGGTTCAATCCCCAGCACCACAAA
Organism: Glaucomys volans; assembly: GCA_020662805.1. NCBI lineage: Eukaryota > Metazoa > Chordata > Mammalia > Rodentia > Sciuridae > Glaucomys > Glaucomys volans. The sequence continues at coordinate 366,158 of JAJEJO010000336.1, read as the reverse complement.
AAAAAAACAAAAAAAAACTTAAGATGTGTGTATGTGGGCCATGGCGTTTCCCACTTGGCCTGTAGTGCTTTGGGGCCCAAGTGGCAAACAGATGGGTGCACCACTGTGACCAGCCACCTTGCTGCCAGGCTGAGATTAACCAGTGGCACAACCCACTCCAGGGCCCACTTGAGCAAGCGGCTGCCTTTGTTCCTCGCTTCCTTCACAGCTCTGGTCAGTGTTGCCCACAGGAGTAACTGGGGACAAGGACACTCCTTTCTCTTGAGGTTCCTGAATATAATATAAGAGTGCTTGAGATACATGGGGAAGGCACAGACCAAGGGTTCTGTCTCCCCTACAATGCCCCTGAACTCTAGGCTAAAAGCAACTCTACTGGAGTCGACCTCCCACTCCACCCACCGGGAACATAGAATATCCTGCATCAGCAGGAGGAGGTTAGTCATTGCCCACAAGCAGCTCCTCCCTACAGAGTAGGAGGTGGAGGGGTGCTCCTCTCCCAGCCCATAGACAGGTTGACTGCAGCTGCACTTGGCCCCTTGGATGTACAGCTCCAGGAGGACCTTGTCTGACTGCTTATCTACCCTCGCCCTGTGCACCCCATGGTTGAGCAGCCAGCCCATGAGGCCCTTATGGGTAGGGTTGGGTCCCCACATGAGCTTGGCACTGCTTGACTGGCTCTGGTGCCAGAGCAAGCCCACCTCAGCAATGGTCTAGATTTCCATCATGGCCTCTAGCACCATCATGCCTTTGGCTGACAGTCTGACCAATTAGAGCCACAGCTCGGAGAGTGCCACTGCCAACAGGTACAGGCCCTGGGTGAAGGGCACGTCCTCTTGGGTGCAGGAAGTAAGGGTGGTGAGAGTGGCTTGTGGTAGATCCAATCAAGCATGCCCAGTTCATGCACCAGCTGCATACCCTCCTCCATGGTGGTCCAGTTACAGAAGCGCAGTTCAGTGGCCTCAAAGGGCAGGGAGAATTCCCAGTGCTGGCACCAAGCCCTCAGCAGCCAAGTGAGCATCATCTTGCAGTGGTAGTTGAAGACTGTCATGAGTTAGATCACCCAACAGCACCAGCCCCCCAGAATTCAAGGAGATAGTAGGGCCCCCAGTCATACACTCCCAGGATCCAGGTGATTATGAGCTTGTTGGCATTCTGCTTAAAGCCCTGAGAAATGGCCAGAAGCTCAGTGTACCTATAGTAGAGATCTCCCTGGCCCATCTGGGTGGGTGCCAGCATTTTTTGAGCCCCATGACCACAGCTGTCCCAAGGCAGGGAAGAGCAAGAGGGTTAGGAGGGACACTGCTGCAGGAGCAGGAGAGAAAGCCAGGAAGTGGGGTGGCAGGACACCTGGAGAAACCACCAAGACAGGATGATGGTGGATAACCCCTCCACTAGAAGATGCACCCAACCCTCCTACCCCACAGGCCTCCTGTGTTCTTTTATACTCAGATAATGTAGCATTTTGATTTTTGTGGCCTTGCTCAATGCATGAATAATTTGGGGGACTGGTGGGCCTTTGGAAAGCATGTTCTCTAATGGGCTCAAAGCTATGTTAACAGCTGTAAATCAGGCTTGTAGTAGGTGACTCATCTTCTCTATAATTTTTATCTATATGACTTACTAAATTTTGAGACCAGTTCACAGTTCTTATAATTTTAAAGTCAGATTCTTGATTTTTAACAGATTTTTAAATGTGTTTTGGTCATATTACTCTAGAAATAATCTAGAATAATTGTTAAGCTTGCTTTCTTAATATACATACAGTCAGAATCCTCAATTCTTTAGAATTAATTAAACTTTTATTCATTTCTTTGCTTACCACGGACAGTTTCTTATATTCTTCCAGTTTTGGGGTTATTTATTTGGATTTTGTTGTTTGGCTGGTACACTTCCATCAAACAACTTTATTTTTAGGAAATAGTATTATTTTTATTTATTTATTTATTTATTTATTTATTTATTTATTTATTTGAACTGGGGATTGAACTCAGGGGCACTCGCCACTGACCCACATCCCTAGTCCTATTTTGTATTTTATTTAGAGACATAGTCTCACTGAGTTGCTTAGCGCCTTGCCCTTACTGAGGCTGGCTTTGAACTCTCGATCCTCCTGCCTCAGCTTCCCGAGCCACTGGGATTACAGGCCTGCGCCACCATGCCCAGCAGGAAATAGTATTAAAGTAGTAGAATTTCCAAGCCTTTCTGTGTCTGGAAATATTTTACTTTTTTCTTCAACATGAATGAAAGTATAGAAATGCTGAGGTGCTTGTTCCTTTAGAGCCCTGCAAACGTGACTGTTAGCATTAAGTTTTTCAGATAAATGTGCTACAGCCTGATTCTTTTGTCGATAACTTTTTTTTCCCTTGTTTTTCTGGCATTTTATACTATTTTGCTTTTCCCTTTGGAATTCAGATATTTGAATATGAGCACTCTGATCTGAAGAGTCAAGTTTTTCTTTGACTCAGGAAAATCTTTTCCTTCTCTACAGTAATGAATTTTAGTATTGCTTCTTCTCCATCCCTCTCTTTTCTCCTCCTGGAGTTCCTACTTTATAGATAGTGAGTTTCCACCTCACCCCTCTTGTCCCTCCAGTTCCCTCCCTCTGTTTTTGTTTTGCACAAGGTAAGCTTCTGAAGCACTCACAGTCTTGCAGTAGCATCCACTTTACTATATGTCTGTCCTCTCTTGAGTTTCTAATCAACCATCACTCTTAATTCTCCACCAGGTCTTTTTTCTCATGGCAGTGTTCTCATGATTTACTAAAGTGCTAGCCTCTTGAATCTCACTGAGAAATCAAATCAGAATGTTTTTTAAAAGCTCTCCCCATTCTCATGTTTGAATGAACTTGCAGAGGGCATATTAATGAATGTCTAGGGAAGCTCTTTCATAACATGCTCTCCCAGCTCCACCTGAACCAGTGAGTTCAGAATGTTCTAGATGTGCACAGTGTCAGGTGTAATGGCTAAGATTTTGGACCACAGTCAGACACAGAGATCTGTGTTCTAATCTTGCTTCCACACTCTGGCTCTTCTGCCAGTTTCTGAGGTTGTCTTAAGAGAACACACAGAGGTGGATAAAAACTGCCATGAACAGCTCTTTGACAGTGGGGGATAGAAAGCTCACCTCCCCAATCCTGGAAAGCTCTGTCCATACCAGTCCCTCTGGCCACATCCTTTCCCTTCTCCGGGCCTTGGTCCCTGGTTCCCAGGAGTAGCACCTCTCATCTTTGCTGAAGCCCTCACCCTGTGCACTGCCCCTTCCCCTCTTTTCCTGCCCCTCATTTCCTCTTCCTTCAGAGTATCACCTATATCATGTATCAGCTGGTCTAACATGTAACTTGGACCCTGCAGTTCTACAAGGAAACCAGGCCCAGTTGGTGATAACTCCCTTGTTTCACAAATTTGTGAACCACCCCCCAACATAGTCAAAGTCAGAGGAAAAGCAGAGTGAGCCTGAAATGAGCCTGTGGTTGATATCAGTCCCCTGCCACTGCTCCTTGGTTGGCAGGGGTGGGGCACACCAGGACAGGCACCTTCACCAGAACATTACCTTTCTCTCTGCACACACTCGCTGGGTGCGGTGATACACGCCTATAATTCCAGCAGCTCAGGAGGCTGAGGCAAGAGGATTTCAAGTTCAAAGCCAGCCTCAGCAAATGTGAGGCCCTAAGCAACTGAGCAAGACCCTGCCTCTAAATAAATTATAAAAAGGGCTGGGGATGTGGCTCAGTGATCGAGTGCTCCTGAGGTCAATCCCTGGTACCAAAAAAATATATAGTTTCTTCCACATACAGTGACTGAGACAGCAAGTCCACCTGCATCACGGTCGATTCCTGACCTACCCCCAAGTGCACTGGGGCCTTGGACTAGATGTCAGATGACTGCAACCTGCTTTTTTTGAGTTGCTGGCAGGTGACTTTTTGATCATCATAAGGAAGCATGTTTGAAAGTCCCCTCTGATTTGAGACTAGATTCTGCATAAGCTTGGGTAGATGGAAAATACAAAGTGGGCTCTGAGAAGATATTAATTTCATTATAAATAAATGCTCTCATTAATGCAGCCCATGCATGTCTGGTGATAGATTCTTTCATTCCAGTGGCCTTTTTGAGGTCATGCAACACCCTTTGGGAGCATCCAGTGTACTTGGGGCCAAGTCCATATCTAAGTGAGGTCCCCAAGACCCTGGATGATCTCATGTTGCCTGCATCCCCCTCAGATCTTACTGAACTCTCTTGTTTTCACCTACTGGCCTGATTTTCAAACAGGCCAACTCCTGTCCTGGCTCTATACCTCTAAAAACCCTGCTCAGTAAGTTCCTGCCCCAGAACTTTTTGATGTGTACATTGGGCATCAAACCCAGGGCCTTGAGAATGCTACACAAGAGTTACCACTGAGCCACACTCCCAGCCCCCTCCCCAGGACTTCATACAGGGCTTCATCTCCTCTGCAACTCTAAATTCCAAGAACTAACTTTCCCAGACTGCTACAGCTAGAGTCTCCACTGTACCCTTCAGCTCCCCAGCTGCCTGTCCTAACTTTGTTCTGTCTATCTGAAGGTACCTTTTGTGTCTGCCTCTCCAGTAGAACATAAGTCCCCAGGTGGCAGTAACCTTTTCTGTCTTAACTGTGTCTACAGCACCTAGAACAGTGCCTCCCACATAGTAGGTACTCAGATACTTTTGGAGTGAATGAATAAACAAGTGAATGAACCCTCAATAATACAGAGATCTGGATATTATTTTAATTGGGCAGAGGGTGTAGCTCAGTGGTAGAGCACTTGCCTAGCACGTGCAAGACTCTGGGTTCAGTCACTAGAACAGAAAAATAAAATAAAATGGAATTGATTTGTGGATGAGCCTTAGATAAGTTTAATAAATCATCCCAACTGAACTAATGATTCAGACTCAGGTCTTCTGACTCTTTTTAAAAACCATCTTGTGTACACAGGGGCCAATGTCAGCCTCAGCGAGAAATGAGCGCCTGATTGCTGAGCTCAGGATTCTTTCCTTATGACAATCTTGCAGCTGTGACTCATAAATAAAAGAGAATTTGTCCTTCTTATCCTTTTACAGCTAATTAAAAAAACACTCAAAAGAAAAATCTTTCCTTCCCCCAAGTGGTAGATCTAAATTTGACAGTGTGTTTGTTAGGCATATTGGAACCCAGAATAGGAGCCACACTATGGCTTGTCTATTCTTGGCCTCACACAGGTTTTGAAAGGAAAAAGCAGATCACAACTCAAAAGTCATTATTTCTGCTCCTGAGAGTTTAAGGAACGACACTGTATGTAAGAGGAGGACAGAAGCCCACTCTCCCCACAATAGAGCTTTGGGCAGAAAAGCTGAAGGAACTCTTTCCCTGAACAGGAACCTGCACAGAGAATGGTCTGGAACTGATGTGTTTCCCAGGGAATCCTCAAGAAAGCAACAAACTTTTTCAACCCATCTTCCTTCAGAGCGAGAGGTTGCCCAGGACTGCTGATCTTGTAGCACTCTCTTGTGGCCAGGAGGCAGCACTGCAGCCTCTTCCAAGTCAAAGCAAGGCTTGCATTAGAACCACCATTCAAAAGCACCTCATTGTGCTCACATTTCAGCCTTCTCTCTGAGCTCAAAAGGAGACACCTTTAATTACAAGTGGCACACACCTGTAACTCCAGATACTCGAGAGGCTAAGGAAGGAGGATCAGGAAAAAATTTTGTTTTGTCTCTAAGGGGTCATCAGGTGAAGTTGGAGTTGAGAGCTGAATCCAGCTGGAAATTAAGGAGTTAGTTCTTGCACATCACCATAAGATTTGCTCAGGAACCCCCAAATGAAAGCTGAATTCCCTAGCCCCAGATCCCGTCCATATCTGACAGTGTGGGAACCTTTTTCCTGGGTGGCCATGATGCAGGGTAGGTGGGCCATGGCTCCCAGAGCTAATCATCTCATTTGCTGTATTAGCAATATCAGTGTTTACTCTGCCTTATATAAAGCATAGTTAACTAGACTTTGCTGACTCTGGCCAATGCCCGGCCCAAAGAATATCAGAGATGTTCTTGTCTTGCAGACTATTGTGGAGATTGAGGGCTCTTAAATAGATAATTTTTTAAATGTCAGTTTTCCTAATAGCTCTATTTTCTTTTGTCCACATCTTCCCCCCTCTTCTCATGTTCACACTCAATGTTTATTCATCCATTTTCTTCCTCCTTTTTTTTTTTTTTTTTTTTGTGGAACCAGGGATTGAACTCAGGGACACTTGGCCACTGAGCCACATTCCCAGCCCTATTTTGTATTTTATTTAGAGACAAGGTCTCACTGAGTTGCTTAGGGCCTCACTAAGTTGCTGAGGCTGGCTTTGAACTCGCGATCCTCCTGCCTCAGCCTCCCAAGTCACTTGGATTACAGGCGTGCTCCACCACACCTGGCTTCTTCCTCCCTTTTTACACTCTTTCTTCCCTCCATCTCTCAGCTCCTTCTGAAATCCTCTGATGGAGCTAACTGATCTGTCTTCCCAGGAGCACATTTACTTGGTTTGAATGACTCCAGGATATTGTCCCAGTACTCTCTGTTCCTTGCAATCCACAACTCTTAATTCCCCAGAAAATAGAAGCCACTGGCCCTATCTGTCTACCCAAAGGCAGGTTGTGTATGTGTGTGTCTGAGAGAGAGAGAGAAAGAGAGAGAGAGAGAGAGAGAGAGAGAGAGAGAGAGAGAGAGAAAGAAAGAGAAAGAGAAAGAGAAAGAATGCTCCCATGCTAACTTCCTACCAAACCTAAAGCATGACTTGGCTTAAAAATGATACACAGTTACCCAGAGGGCCACTCTGACCAGGCAGTATCTTGCCAAGCATTACATGGTTCAAGGAGGGAAATTGGAAAAGAGATCTAAGACACAAAGGGACAGGTGTGAAGACGTGACAGTGGGGTTGGCAATGGTGTAGAGCCTGGGTTGCATGGGACAGATCTTGCATGCATGCGTAACATGCCTGTCCCTGGGGAACCCTCTCACTGAATGACTATCTCCTTCATGCTGCAGACACACTCCGGATACTTCTCCAGCCTGTACCCCCATCACCAGTTCAGCCCATTCCCGCATCATCATTCTGTAAGTGCCCCTGAGTTCCGCCCAGCTGCCACCCTTCCTGCGCCTAGAGCAAACCCATACAGCCCCTGATTGACTGATCAGTGGATGTTCACTGTGTGAGTGCTGCCTGCTGTGGTCCTGGGCCATCTGGGAGTGCCATATGTCATAGTATAAGCATACCAAGCTGCCTGGCTCCTGCTGGTGCCTCTACATCCCACCACCAATGAGCAGTCCAGAGGTCAATTAGGAAGTGTTGGGTTAATGAAGAGCTTCAAAGTTCTTTGACCAAAGTCTAGCAAATGCAGTTGCCATTCCCACAGATCCCTATATCAGGAACCCCTGGCAACCCTGCCTAAGAGCCTTCTCTAGGCTACCACAGAGTCCTGGGAGGGGTGACTTCCCTATTTCCCTAGGCAGTCACTATGCCACCTATTCAGGGAAGATTTAGTTGCCTTGTGAAATTGCTCCTGGCTGTACAACAGGCTGGGCATTTTTCAGCTCCCCCTAACAGAGTGCCCCAGGGCTCTGTCCTTTAATAACTGTTTTGATTTCTTGGTTGAAGACAAAGAAGAAATACCTACCAGATTCATATAGGACAGAAAACCTGTGAACAGACAGCTGTTCCCATCTAACCAATTCAGATGCTCAGGAGGAACTTGCATATCAACTGCAGCGTCATCCTGCCTAGGTTCTGTTCAGTCCTCAGGCTTCTCGGCTGCAGTGCCCTAGGCCACAGAAGGATCCCAGTGTGCCACTTTGGCCTTTCCTTGGGTAGTGGGGCCTTTCCACCTTGGGACTCATAGAAGGTGCTTGGTAACTATTGAGTGCCTGAGGGAGCACCCTGTTGGAATGTCTTCTGTCTCGTCTTGCCTTTCCAGTATCCAGAGCAAGAGATTGTGAATCTCTTCATCCCAACCCAGGCTGTGGGTGCCATCATTGGGAAGAAAGGGGCACACATCAAACAGCTGGCTCGATTTGCTGGAGCTTCCATTAAGGTGAGGCTGCTTGTCCCCATGTCCCTCCCTCCTTTTGCCAGTTCCAGGCAACTCTCGTACCATCTAGAGGCAGAATGCCACAGGATCTGGAAAATGTGCTTCAGAGACTATTCCCATCTGCTCTCATCTTACCTCTTCAACTAACAATTGATTTAGAAAAAATATGTATGTATAATACAAACCAGCCTGATCCTCTGTGGATTTTCATTGTCCTCTCAAGAAGATACAGGTTGAAGGTTATCCCCAGGCTAAGGGAATAGAGTCAAAGGCAGCACATGTGAGTGCTTAGCGTCCGTCAGTGCCTTGGTGTTTTTATTAGTCTGCACTTCAGAGACCGTTAAACTATGAGAAAATAATTTGAATGAAAAAACTCTAAAAAGCAATGATGAAATCATAGATAATGAAAGCTGATGACATGACCTGATATGAAGCTGGGACGAGCAGAGAGCCCCTTGGTTCCTTACTGGAAGTGGTTGTGAGTGCAGCCATGGCTGCAGTTAAAGACCCACATCCTGCCTGCCCAAGTGGTCAGAGAAGCTGAAAGGGAAGGATTATTCGACCCTGGTCCTGCTCCAAGCCCAGCTATCAGCTCTGACTCACGGGCAGAATGCTGAGCGTGTCCCAAGCCTCATGAAAACACTTTAGGAAACAGAGTTTCCGTTGTTACGGAAAATAATTTGCTACCATGAGACAACCCGGAATTCCGAACAAGAAGTCTCATGACTTGGAGAGAAAGAATGCTTACACTTTCTCCCCAAGAAGAGCTGGATTTTCTCCCACAGCAAGTGTGCTGGAGAGAAAACAAAAACAAACGTTCTGGGTAGTGCAGAATAAGGATCGGAGTGAGACCATGAAGGAATTTTATCTTAGTAGACTGGTTCCCCTCTCAAGCCTCATTTATCTCACCTGCACTTACAGACCCATATCCTGACTGAATGAGACCCCTGAGGTATAGAGACAGAGGTGAGGTACATGGGGCCTCTCTCTCCAGTGGCTTGGTGATGTGACACTGATAGACAGATGCAGGTCACCCCCTGTGTGGGATGGGGAAAATATAGAAGAGCGCTGAGTGGCTGGCAGCACCTGAGGGCCTTTCCTAGTGTTCAGTGCATGGTCTGAGGTGCCATGCAGGGATTGGAATAAGCATTTCAACTAAAGGGACTTGAGGGATCATCTCATCAACTCCCCCTTTTATTCAGCTGAGAAAAGACGCAGAGTAGAGCGACTTGGTCAAGGCACATAAGTGGCAGGACTGGCACTTAGATCCAAATCCCACTGACCTCTAGAATATAGCGCACCTTCTGGGGTCAACCACAGCAGGACCTCTCCACTTACTGTTGCCCACGAGGAATGGGGACAGAGAGTTCTGCTGACTTGTCTAAGGCCACAGAGATAAGGATGTGATTTGTCCAGGTTATCCTACACCTGGTCCAGTGCTCTCCCCACAGCAACCTTATTGCTCTTTCAGAATCATCCCCAGCAGGACCTCTAGGGAAATGAGAGGGTGGGGGGATCAGTTCTTTGGACTTTACCCCACAGTGTTTTTCTAGTCCTATGTCCAAGCAAAGTTGAATGGTGACGTGTCACTTTGCTCATGGCCTCTGTGCTGAAAACAGCAGGGCAGCACTAGGAGGTTAGGACAGGCAATAGTATTTTTGATTGGTGTTTTTTTGGGGAGTGGGGGGGATTATACTGTGGATTAAAACCAAGGGTCCTCTACCCCTGAGCTACATCCCCATCCCTTTTTATTTTGAGACAGGGTCTCACTGAGTGCTGACTTCTGATCTTTCTGCCTCATCCTCCCTAGTCTGTGGGATTATAGGCATGCACAACCATGCCTGGCTATTTGGTGACAATTTTTCATGCTGGGCCAACAACCTTTTCCTTCCTCAGGCCCACCTCTCTCCATAACATTAAAAAGAAGGGAAGAAAACCAGGAAAGCCATGCATTTGTGAAATTTAAAAATCAGTCTGGTTTTTGCTAGATTCCCTCTATCTTGGAAGGTCTCTGAATGCTTATGGCTCCAGAGTAAGATAGATGGTCTCTCTAGCTGTAACTGGGGGCACTTTCGATGCTGCTGTGGCAGGTATAGAACTCTGCACTCATTCTTGGGAGCAGAATGCTGGGAGGGGAGGGGACCGAGCTGAGATCTGGGAGACACTTGGTTACAGGCGGGAGTTCAGCTCCCTTTGCCTGCCTTTCCTGCAGAGCATCTGGTCAGCTTTTGAACATCACACAAAACGTGGGTGGCAGTGTTAGCCAAGGACAATGATTACTGATCCTTGTTCCAACCCCTGCTCACTCAGTGATCTTGGCAATCCCATTACATCTCTAGGTTCTGTCTCCTTCAGCCATAAGACAGTCCTTCTTCCTGCCCCTCCAGAGGGAGTGAGCCTGTGGAATGCCATTCTGACCCTGCTGGAGCTTCTAGATACCTGTTCTGGGCTGGTGAATGCTGCACAGTAGGGCCATCAGGAGTTTCAGAACCTGAGCAAAGCAGCCACGAGTCACTGAGAAGTAGACTGTGATGGCAGAACAGATGGGTCAGCATGAATCATGAATCGGCCTTCAGTCCTTTTTGATTTGGGTGTTGGTAGAAGCTGGGAATCACTGTGCCTGTGATCTGGTCTCTCATTTACCCTTTGTGATAAAACCCATGTTTAATGCCAGCTGTGGATCTCAAAGTAGAGGCAGGGCTTTCTGCCAGGGGTCCCAGGGCCAGCCTGTGTGTGGCCTACCCCTAGTTCTGTCTGGGGTACATGCTGAGGCCACTGCCAAGAAATGGCTACCAATAAAGCCCCAAGAAGCTCAATGTTGGTCACCTGTGTGTCACATTCATCCTTATGGCACAAAGTTATCCAGCCAGAGATTTGAAGGTGTCCCTTCTCCAGAGCAGAGTGGGATCAGAGCATTCCTTGAATGTGGGTCCACAAGGAAGCTGGGAGGGCACACTCCACCCTAAGGCCCATGGGAGGAACCTGGCTCAGAGTGTTTACTAAGAGAAACAAGATCAGCTATGGAGGTGGAGGTCTTCCTGGAGAGGCTGAGACAGACTCAGTGGTCCAGAGCTGGTTCATGCAGAACACAGCTCTGATGGTGAACCCGTTCCTTTCCAAACAGATCTCTCTCACTCAGGGCTCAGTCTTAGAAATGGCACCTCCCCTGAGCCACTGGTTTTGCTTTACCTTAGGAACACTGCAACCCTGTAACTGACCCTGTTTTCTTTTAATTCATTTTATTATGATTTGCTAATTGAGTTTTAATTTTGTGTTTGTTTTGTTTTGGAGACAGCATCTTGCTCTGTTGCTCAGGTTGCTCTGAAACTCCTGGGCTGAGGTGATCCTTCTACCTCAGCTTCCCGTAGCCGGAGGTACCCATGCTGCCCGCTGCACCTGGCTGAATTTTGTATTTTTTTAAACCACTTTAAAGTTTTTTGGAATAAGGCATAGTGTGCAGGGAGAAAAAATATGTGAAAAGGTCTTCTAACAAAACAGCTTGCTGGGCCCATTGTGTTACAGAAGTGCTCAGACTCACAAAAAGGCTTGGGAGTTTGGAGGAGATCTGAGCTTATGTCCACCTTTCACAGCTGAGGGAGGAGGAGTTTGTAGATCCAGGACTGGATCATGGTGTCCTGGTCCCTGCTCTGGTGCTATAGTACTTACTGATTTGCCAGAAGGAGGCAGAACCAGCCACACTGCTCTAACTCAGTTGTCACCTAGAGGTAGCTGCTTACAGAGCTGGGAATTGGAACCAGGCCAACTGTTCCTGCAAGCTGGGTTTCAACTTAATGCCTCAGTGGATTCACCCTTCCTTCCCTCTAGGCCCTGGTGGGTTTACAGAGCTGTAGGCCTCCCCATTCCTGGAGCTATTGACTTTCCAGTTATTTACTAGGACGTGGCTTTCTGAAAGGAGGCCAGTCACTGTGGGGGCTCAGGGCGAAGAAATGCAAAAACCACAAACTCAAACCTGATACTGAGCATTATGGTCATAACTTCCTAAGACCCAGGGTGGAGGCAGCGAGGTGTCAAAGTAGCAGGTGCAAAGGCAGCAGCCCTATCTGTCATCTGTGTAATAATGCTAGTATGTGGGCCTTCCACTGGGACAAGCAGGAGGGGCTTGACATTGGCATTGTCTTCTGACCTGCAGATTGCCCCAGCAGAAGGCCCAGACGTCAGTGAAAGGATGGTCATCATCACCGGACCACCAGAAGCACAGTTCAAGGTAGGTGCCCTGCAGACTGTGGGCACAGGGTTCTTCCTTGCAGGCTCACCATCTGTTTAACTGCCATGGGTCTCATGGGTCTCAGGCTCACCCCTTGTCACTTCCCAGCTGTTCCCTCTGCTGCACATTTCCCTTTGCTGGGAAGACTTCCTTCCCTTCTCATGGAAAAGAAGGCCATCAATCCGAGCCCCATCGGGGGCAACTCCTCCAGCATGTCTGATCCCTCAGCCATGGTTTTGAGGATGGCTGTCTCAGACTCATCTGGTCATTACCAGCCTTCAAACCATGGGCGTTAACATGGGAGCAAAGAACTATTGGCAGTTTTTTGGTGAGGTGCGTGGTGTTATTTTAGTTTTGCCTTCTTTTCTCCTCTAGGAAAATGTTTTTTCTAAAAGTCAGAAACACATCTTAATTTATAAAAGTACAACCCTATTATAATTTTAATATATATAAAATTTAACTGAGAGGATGAAGTTAACACATGTGAGAACCATTCAAAAACAACCACCCTTCAACTTGCAAATAGACAAAATGTGATATGTCAGTACAATAGAATATTATTCAGCCATAAAAAGGAAGTACTGAGCATGCCATGAATAGGGATGAACCTCGGAAAAAAACAGTGTGCTAAGTGAAAGAAGGCAGAAATGAGGGCACATAGGATTTGGTTCCATTTATATGAAATGCACAGAGTAAATAAATTCAGAGACAAAGTAGATTAGTGGTTGTCAGCAAATAGGGATAGGAAGGAATCAGAACCAACTGCTAGTAGGTATGGGGTTTTAAGTTAGGGGAATGGATTAGAAATTTTCTGGATGGACTGTGGTGGTGTTCACACATTATAGTGACCACTGAAGTATATACTTTGAAATGATGAATTTTAGATTATGTGAATTTGATCTCAAATTTTTTTAAGTTAAAAAAGAAAAAAAAAAGCACTGGCCTCTCTCTCTTGGCTACATTGACTTTGGAGTGAGACATCAAAAAGCAACTCAACCAAATACGGTGCCACACACCTGCAACCCAGCTACTTGGGAGTCTGAGGCAGGGGATTGCAGGCTCAGCAACATAGGGAGACCCTGACTCAATATTAAAAAAAAAAAAAAAATTAAAGAGCTGGGGATGCAGGATGTGGTGGCTGAGTGGAGAGTGTTTGCCTAACCTGCATGAGGCTCTGGGTTCTATCCCCAGCACCAAAAAAAAAAAAAAAAAAAAAAACAAGCTCAGGCTCATGGAATCAACCAGCACCTTCACCTCCATCCTCCTCCATTGTTCAATAATTGCACATAGCATGGCAGGAAGGAGTTAAGAATACCCTGAATTATGTACTCCCCAGTCCAATAAAAAAGAAAAAAGAATGCCCTGACAGATTCAATCAACCAGCTAATAATTAGGTGCTAAGAATATGGAAATAAGATACAGTTCTGGCACCTCGCCAATCCCTCCACTCCAGACACACACAGCACTTCTAGAGGGTCACTTGCAACCCACAAAAACAAGAGCATGATGGGGCACAGGCTTCACAGGCCAGGGACCAGGTCTGTGAGGGCTGAGGCACACGTGTCTGGCCAGAGTGGGGGCAGTGACAGCACGTCCCATCACTGGATTCTCAGTTCCCACAGCGGCAAGGACAGAGCAGCTTGAACATCTGCTGACTCAGTCACCAGTCACATTTTGCTCTCAGGCCCAGGGACGAATCTTTGGGAAACTGAAAGAAGAAAATTTCTTTAACCCCAAAGAAGAGGTGAAGCTGGAAGCACACATCAGAGTTCCCTCTTCTACAGCTGGCCGTGTGATTGGCAAAGGTGGCAAGACCGTAAGTCTGCTTTGGTTCTCTCCATCTCCTGGTTGAACTGTCTGCCCTGGCCCTGCCCAAGTCCCTCAGATCCTCATGGCCACTTTCCCTCTCAATATTTGGTCAGGGTCACAGGCTAACAAACTAAAGTTCTCTGGCATCTGAGCCATTTCACACATGAGAATTTCAGCATTATTCCAGAACCTAGGACCCAATTCCACAGTGCTGAGCCCAGCACCAGAAACTGCGGGTTCCTGTGCCCAGTACCACCATCCCAGCTCCACTCCCCAAATATAGGGAAGCTATCTTTTTACCCACATGTAGCAGGCAGTAAAGGGGGTAGTGTTCCACCCAGACGATCTGCCAGCCTCCTTGGCAGATCACCAGCTGGGACTCCAGGCCAGTGGCCTGCAAGGTCTGGTGTTGTGCTCTCTCCCTCCTGTGGTTCCCATCTTCTGGCTAATTCCCAAACACAGCCATCTGCTATGCAGAGCTAGCTCAGCAATAGGGTGGAGGACAAGAAGGAAATCGTTTTTATGTTTTTTTAATTATCTACATTTTCAGTCTGAAGGTGGCAATAACAAAATAATTTAAAAAGTGCAAGAGCTGGGGATATAGCTTGGTGGTAGAGCATGTGCTTCATATGTGCAAGGCCCTGGGTTCCCTCCCCAGCACCACAGGAAGGAGAGAAGGGGAGGGAACGGGAAGGGAAGGAAAGAAGGTGCCAAAGCATTAAATCTGAAGCTTGTGGGAATGAACGGAGTGGTTTGTTGGACACAAGTGTGTTCTGGAACATGTCTTATTTGTCTAGTGTGGAGATGGCCCCTGAGAAGTTTAGAGCAGAGCCTGGTGCATTCTGGCAAGAGGCTGTGTTGGTGGCAGGACTTAGGGAGGAGGTATCTATAATCCTGTGTATGTTTGCTGTTTTTACAAAGTTCTTTATGTAGAAATTCCTACAGAGGATTCAAAACCAAGTTCTAGGTACATTGAGTCACCTTTTTGCAAAAGAATCCAGTTACACGGTCTACACATCACTTCCTATGTCCAGGAATGTGGCCAGCACCCCAGGGTGTACACACTGAGCCTAGGCAGAAGTGGAATGTCAGAGACGGAAGAAAACAAATCCAGCAGGGAGTGGAATCCTAAGCCCTTGGGTGTCCTATTTGGTTATTGTAAAACCAATCACTGAATTCTTTGTGTCACCAGACACTGTCCACTGTCCACTGAGACTTGCTGAACCTGCCTGAGTTCAGAATCATGCTAAGAGCCAGAGGAGGGGGCATGGCCCCTCAGGAAGTGACCAGTGTCATTGGAAAGCAGCACCAGGGAGGCACAAGGAGCAGCAGCCGAATGCAGGAGATGGGGTTGAGATAGGGATGTCAGCGTTGGCAAGGAAAAAGACCACCAGCAATCCCAAGGCCAGGAGCAGCAAAAGCAAGACTTGGTAGCTGGAGTGAAAATGGAAAGTCGGGTGCAGAGTGGGAGCTGATTAAAAAGAAGAGTTTACCACAGTGAGTCAGACTAGAGATGTCACCGCTTGGTGGGCCCCCAGGAGGGCGTTCCAGGAAGAGTGGCCTTCTTACCTGGAGAACTGGATGGCCAGGGTCACTGCATGCAGAGTTGCATTGATGGGAATTCCAAAAATAGAGAATTCAGCCCCACAAGCAGCCCGTGGGCTCAGAGTTAGACTCCCTCTCTGTCACTGAACCTCCAGGACCCAAATCCACAGACCTCAGGTAGCCAGGCAGGGAAGCTGAGTATCCTAGACCAAAGGAAAGGTGTCTCCAGCCTCCTTGCCCTGCCCCGCCCCCTCCCACTCCCTCCTGACCGCAGTGTTGGCCTTGATGGGAGATGGGAGCTGCCCAGCCCACTGCTTTGTCTCCCTTCGCAGGTGAACGAACTGCAGAATTTAACCAGCGCTGAAGTCATTGTGCCTCGCGACCAAACGCCAGATGAAAATGAGGAAGTGATCGTCAGAATTATCGGGCATTTCTTTGCTAGCCAGGTACCTGTGTTGTGAGGGCCCAGTCTCTCTCTATCTAAGAGAGAGTTATCTAAGTAGTGACCTATCAGGTGGCTAGGACAGTCACCACCCGGACCCCAGACACACACACGCACATACACAGGAACTTCTTCCTGCTTCTCCTGGCTCTTCAGGGACTGCTGTGCTGGCAGGGCAGGACAGGATGTGGACTTTGTACCACACCTTCTCACTGCTGTCGTCCCCAGGCATGCTGGGAGAGCCTGAGGAAGAGTGGAAACTGTTGAAGCAAGTCCAAGAGGCTCAGGTTCGAGGTCTCAGCAGCCTCACCTCCCCACCCAGGCCTCAGTCACAGCCTTGCTCTGCAAGGAGGTGCATCCCAGGCAACCCCCTCACCCCCCAGGTGCTAGAGCCTCACTGTGAAAGGTTAAATCCTTAGCAAGCAGGGCTCTTGGGTCTGTTTTGCTCTCTCCTTCCCCACCTCATCCCCACATGCCCTCCACACAGCTGCTTTCCTTTCATATGCAGAGGCCAGCGCTGCAGCAAAATGTGGCCTAGTTCTCCTAGATGCTTTTGCTGGTTGGGTTTTGGGAGAGAGTAGTCCTGGTTCTTGTCCTAAGCCAGCAGAGACAAGCAGTCTGTGCTCCTGGCAGCCTGCCTGGTGCACTCAGATATCTGCCTTGGTCTCCTGTAGTCAGAGCCCTGGCCATACTCACCTGGGCCTTTGGCACCCCAGGATGCATCTATCAGCCAGGCTCCTGTGGTGCCTTCTGCAGGCATCTCCCTGTGGGTGAGGGTCAGACTGGGGCTTGTGTTCAGTGCTCCAACTGTTCAGGGTAGCATCTAGGAAAGGTGGGTGGGTCCCGAGTGGAGCTTAGGTGTAGATGCTGTCTGGCATCCATAGACCCCATCATTGGCTCCCTGATGCTGCGTCCTGGCCTGTGGTCATGAACTGGAAGCTGCTGGGGCTCCATCTGCTTACCTTTCACCCAGTGACCTGGAGTGGAAAGGAAGGACCTCTGCCCACTTACTTCAGGGAGAAAAGGCCCTGGAATAAGGGATCTGAGGGAGGTGACACCTGAGCACCCCACCCTTCCCCAAGTCCCAGACCCCATCCCTCGTGTGCATCCTCAGAACTGGGTTCCTTTTTTCCCTTGTCCCCTCCTCTCCCTTGCTGCAGACTGCACAGCGCAAGATCAGGGAAATTGTACAACAGGTGAAGCAGCAGGAGCAGAAATACCCTCAGGGAGTCGCCTCACAGCGCAGCAAGTGAGGCTCCCGCAGGCACCAGCAAACAACGGATGAATGTAGCCCTCCCAACACCTGACAGATGAGACCAAACACAGCCAGCAGATCGGGAGCAAACCAAAGACCATCCTGAGGAATGAGAAGTCTGCGGAGGCAGCCAGGGCCTGCAGAGGCCCTGAGAACCTGGGGCTGAGGAGGGGCACAGGGAAGGCTGGCTTCCCCAGAACCACCGGCCCGGCCACCCCCCTGCCTCCCCCAGCTTCTGCAGGCTTCCCAGCCATTCACCTCCCCTCACTCGGATCTCTCCCTCACTCCCATGACGCTATCCCTTTTAGTTGAACTAACATAGGTGAACGTGTTCAAAGCAAAGCAAAATTCACACCCTTTACTCTTTTGTGGAAAATCGTCTCTGTACATGTGTGTACATATTAGAAGGGAAGATGTTAAGATATGCGGCCTGTGGGTTACGCAGGGTGCCTGCACCATTAATATATTTTAGAAATAATATATCAAATAACTCAACTAACTCCAATTTTTACTCAATTATTAATTTTGTTTTCTTTTTTTAAAAGAAAGCAGGCTTTTCTAGACTTCAAAGTCTTTGGGAGGTCTAATGGTATAGAAAGGAACTTTGAGGCCACCCACACAAAATTCACCCAGAAAGAAAGCCCGTCGAAGGACACTCATGGCAGTTCTGGATCACCTGTGTCTGTCAACAGAAGGGATACCGTCTCAAAGAGGGGACTCTGTCCCACTTCATCCCTGTCCAGCTCACACACCCGTTTCTCTTTGCTTCACAGGTTTTAAACTGGTTTTTTGCATACTGCTATATAATTCTCTGTCTCTCTCTGTTTATCTCTCCCCTTCCCTCCCTCCCTCCCCTTCTCCATCCCAACTCTTTCGAATTCCCTCATCCCACTGTCTGATCCCCTGTATCTACGCACCCCCCAGGCAAAGCAGTGCTCTGAGTATCACATCACACAAATGGAACAAACGTGAAACACACAAACCAGCCTCAACTTACACTTGGTTACTCAAAAGAACAAGAGTCAATGGTACTTGTCCTAGCATTTCGGAAGAGGAAAACAGGAACCCACCAAACCAACCAGTCAAGCAAACAAAAATTCCATAAAGAAAGAATGTATTTTGTCTTTTCACATTTTGGTGTATAAGCCATCAACATCCAGCGAAATGATTTCTTTCTTTTAAAAAAAAAAAAAATAGTGGAGGAAAACAGCAATTTACACAAGGTTGTTGGCCCAGGGCGTTAAATTTACAGATTTTTTTAACAAGAAAAACACACAAAAAAAAGCTACCTCAGGTGTTTTTTACCTCAGCACCTTGCTCTTGTGTTTCCCTTAGAGATTTTGTAAAACTGATAGTTGGAGCATTTTTTTATTTTTTTAATAAAAATGAGTTGGAAAAAAAATAAGATATCAACTGCCAGCCTGGAGAAGGTGACAGTCCAAGTGTGCAACAGCTGTTCTGAATTGTCTTCCGCTAGCCAAGAACCTATATGGCCTTCTTTTGGACAAACCTTGAAAGTGTTTATTTAAAAAAAAAAAATGACAAAGAAAAACAGAGAGAGAAAATATTGGAGATGTCCTTAATTTCAATAGGGTACGCGCCATTAGGGCTTTTTGCGCTAAAGGATGAACATGTACTGGTTTATGTGAACAAGCCATTATACCACCAGACTGCAATGCCAGTTTCCTCTACTGCAAACAGTGTTCTGTGACAGAAAAAAAAAAAAAAAGAAAAAAAAAAAAAAAAAAAAAAATCCGCCAAAAAAGATCCTGGTGTCTTGGTGTTTTATTTTACTAAGCATTGTCAACATTACAAAGTCAGCCCAGTCCCAAGTCTGAGGAACTTGGGGAAACAGGGTAGTCTGTGCGGTCAGGCTCTGAGAAGCTACTCTGAGGAAGCTTTGTCCACAAAAGCCTTGGGGGAGAAACTGAGCTAGATGAGTGGGCCCAGGCCAGCAGCCTCAGTATCACCTGGGAACTTGTTAGAAACAGATGCTCTGTGATACAGCACTTGCCCAGCGTGTGCGAGGACCTGGATTCCATCCCCAGCATTGCAAAAACCAAACAGACTCAGATCCTTCAAGTCTAGCTTGAATCAAAAGCTAGGGTGAGGCCCAGTATCTGCTTCAGCAAGCCCCCCAGGTGATCCCTGTGTGCGCCGAAGTTGGAGAGCCATAGAACTAGAGGGATGGATTGGTTGCATATTAAACTAGGCAAGACAGGTCTCTGTCATTAAGGAACTTCGAGCCTGACCTGGGAAAGTTTATTTTTACATGTCCGACCATTCAAGGGAACAAGAATTTCACCCTCCATGGGCAACTCATTTAAGTGTTTGGGGAGGTCAGAGAAGGACAGGAGCAGCCTTAGACTGGAGGTTGGGAGCTACACCTGGCATACCTACTGATATATTAAGAAATGGCCGCTCCACTGGTAAGCTTTTATGTTCATAGACCTATAGGGTCTGCCATAGCCGCTTAAAAGTCCATGCCATCTTGGGAATAAATATCTAATACTTAAGGTGCTCTGTCTGGTGCCCACCTGGAGTACCAGCTACTTGAAAGCGGAGGGTCCCATGGGTCCAGGGGTTCAAGGTCAGCCTGGGCAATACACCAAGACCCCCCATCTCAATAAGACAGACCTAATACTTGATTGTCAGAAATGGTCAATTAGGGGCTGGGGATATAGCTCAGTTGGTAGTGTGCTTGCCTTACAAGCACAAAGCCCTGGGTTCAATCCCCAGCACCACACACAAAAAAATAAATAAAAATAAATGGTTAGCCAGGCGTGGCGCATACCTGTAATCCCAGCACTTGAGAGGCCGAGGCAGGAGGATTGCAAGTTCAAAGCCAGCCTCAGCAACTTAGCGAGGCCCTAAACAACTCAGTGAGACCCTGTCTCTAAATAAAATACAAAATAGGGCTGGGGATGTGGCTCAGTGGTGGAGTGCCCCTGGGTTCAATCCCCAGTACCAAAAAGTGATAATAATAAAAAAATAAAAATAATAATAAATGGTCAATTAGGCTTTTGGGGGTGACCATTCCTAGTACAGCAGAGGCAGATGGTGAACTCAGGATTCCAGAGTAGCCACATGCCTCCTAAATCACTTAAATGTGTTCATCATTGAAGCCCCGTCCCCTCTCCTGATTTTCTCATTACTTCAATCTCAGTGATGCTCATTTCACTTTTTAAGTTGTACGGCACGTAGATTCCCAGCTGTTCCTCTGATAGCGACTCTCACTGCTGTAGCATGAATATGAACAGGGCCAGATGGCCCCTTCTGTGCCATTAGAAACCCCTGCACCTATGGCTTCATACACCCCTCTTCTATTTAGGATTCAAGCCTGCTGCCCTTTCAGGTGGAAACCAACCCTGGTGGACAGACAGCCCAAGAGAAATCGTTCCTGGCAACCAAGGTTATTACTGAAAGCCAGTCCCTGGGTCGAGGTGTCCAAATCAGGTGAACAAAGAAAAGCAGCACATCTGTAAAGGAAGGGCTTGAGGTACCGGCTGAAGACCTTGGTAATGACCCTCAAGATGAGACATCAGGGAGGGGAAAAGGTGACACAGGAACCACAAAGACTTTCTCTTAATGATCCACTTTCAGAGAATGCAAATGCTGGATTATTTGGCCCCTGGGCAAGGTGCCCTCAAGCTTCCCAAAGGCAGTGCCAGCATGAGGCCATCCTCTCCCCAAGTGCATCCAGTCCCATCTCACTGTGAAAAAGAGCTGTTCACCACACCCGGACTCAGACCATTACAGACTTTGCGTTAACTTCTTCATCTATAAATCTCCAACTCTTTCTGTCTTGACAAGACCTCTTAACATCCCATAAAGTCCTAATTACACATGAATTTACACAAAATAAAATGATAGCTGTTAAATGGAGACTCTGCTCATTAACCTACACTAATGAAAGCATTTTCATTAGCTTACACCACTCAGTCCCTTCCCCTGCTGTTGGATTGAACCCCTTGAAAATCCATGACCCCCAGCAGTCTAGCCGGCTACCATCTCACCAGATGTGGCAGCCAGTCCTGGTGTCCCTTTTGTCCTGTCAGTTTCCCCTCAGCTCCGTCCCATGCCATTCTTGTCTCAGCAAGGGAAGGAATGATAGCATAATTTGGTTATAGATCAGAAAATGATTCCAGCACAGAGGGAGAACTTTAAAAATATGAGAATTGATAGTTAAAAATGCGTGTGTGGCGGGAGGGTGAGGGGGTCACCAAAGAATCAAAGGAAAAGTCTAGCCCTTGGCAGGAACAGGGCAATGTGACAGGGACAGGAGACAAGGGTGGGAGAAACACTGGACTTCCCAGGGCAAGCAGAAAATCCATGACCTGGCATCAGTTGCTATCAGGATGATTTGGTGAGCAGACCAAGAAGGACTAAGGACTTGGAGAGAGGGAAAGGATTTGGCCTACACTTATCCCTACATCCTTTGGAAGGATGTGGGCGACAGAGGTCTCCCCACATGTCTCAGCATGAAAGGAGCCCACAGCTGTAGCTATCTGGAGACTGACCTCCATCACACTCACCCAGATTCATAGTATCACAAAGCCTCCTCCAAGTGTCTTCGGCCTACTGCTAAGGCTGAGCAATGTTCCCGCGAGGCTTGCTGTCAATGGTTGCAGCCCTTCATTTACTCTCTTCACTCCCCAATATGCTGGTGAATAGAAATGTAAGATGTAGCCCATGCAGGTTAACTTTCTACTCTAGCTCACCCCAACCACATAAGGTCACTGTGTTTCTAGAAGTCTTGAAAGTTCTTGCTTTCTCAGAAAGAGCTGGCACCAGGAAGAGCCTCAGACAAAATTATATTCTAATGACCTCAATGGCTCCTGTATTCTGTTCAAAAGCAACCAGTAGGTCATGGGTTGAAGGCGCTGGATTTGTTCCCACTGGTAAATTTTGGGACCCTGCCTCAATCCTCTCAGATGTGGCCAACAATAAACAATGAAGAATATTCCCGTTTGCATCAAATAACTTCTAGTGATCAAGGCAAACTGAATGAAAAACTAAATTCAATCTAATCCTTACCTCAATTTCCTCAATTTCTCTGTCATTTCAATGACTTTCAATATGAATTTCAACAACTTCCACTACCCCGCAGTCACAAGATTACCTGCAGGACCCTCAGTGAACTCAGGAAATCCTATTCTCAACTCTGGATTCCCTGAACAGCAGTACCAGAACCTTAAAGGCCATTTAGCTCACTTTCCTAATAGGGCATAAAGCCTCCAAAATCTCTCCAACAGCTGACCACCCCATCCAGAGAAGAGAGCACAGCTCCTCAGCTCAGCAGTTCTGTCATGGCCCAGCCCATCCTCCGTTCTTCCTTCTACTGATCTGACATCTGCTGTTCCTACAGTCACTAACGCAGCATCTGGAATACCATTCCTAGAAAGCCCTCCTCCAGTTTGAACATACCTGTGACCTCCTCCTGCTCTCGTCCCTCCTATCTTCCCTCTGCTCACAATTTGCTTCAGCTGTACTGTGCAATAGGGCCTCGCCCCTGCATCGAGGCCTTCAGAAGCCACAGTCGGGAAAGGGGTCATGCCAGGAGAGCTGGCCCCAGGAACAGTGAGAGGCTGCGAGCTCTGTGCTGCAGGCTCCAGGTGGGCACCTGCGCCTGACAGACCCCCCTCTTAGCAGCTACCCTGTCTCACCAGGAACACAACAGAAAGCCCTGGCTTGGAAGTTTCCTCCTCTCCTTGCCTATGTATCAACTGTTTGACCTTGTCTGACCTTGGCCTCTTAGAGACCATTCTTTAAAGCCAGCCTCAGCAGAAGCAAAGCACTAAGCAACTTAGTGAGACCCTGTCTCTAAATAAAATACAAAATAGGGCTGGGGATGTGGCTCAGTGGTGGAGTGCCCCTGGGTTCAATCCCCAGTACCAAAAAACAAACAATAAACAAGCAAACAACTAAACACTGAAAAGCAAGAGTAATTGGCAAAAATTAGAAGTTTAGCAGAACAGGAAGAAACCACTGTGAAAAACTAAAAATGCACCCTTCCCATTAAAGGAGGAATGGAAGGGGAGTTTATGCTTCCCTGCTTCCGGCTGGAAGGCATGTGGAGGTGGAGGCGGGAGCCATGGTGGAGCTGGAACAGCCATGACACGCTCTCCAAATAGAAGCCAGTGTTCAGGACGGCGCTGTGAAGCTGCCACTCCAGTGCTGCGCTGTCCAGCTCACAGTGGTCGTGGGGACCAACATGTTATCTTGTTTAAGCCACCATTATTAGGGTTTTTGTTATAGCAACAAACCAGCATCGAAATGCAACCCGACAAAAATATTCAGACCTAAACAGATTCTGGCATATTTTTTGGATAGAATACAGATTCTAATAGGCTTACAGAAAAAAAAAAGTTTTCAAAAATAATAAAGCAAAAAGAAAGCTAGTTTCAGATATCTCTGTTCTACTACAAGTGCCAGAAAACAAGTTTTGAAAAGACTGTGATTCATGAATTTTTATACTCAAGCAAATTGTCTTTCATGTGTGTAAGAAAGCTCCAGAAAAATTCTCATTTGCAAGGATTCAGATAATTTAAATCCCTTTCTGAAAGAAAATTATGTGAAAATACTTTCTACTAACTGAAAAAGCCAAAGAAGTTTCACTTAAAAAAAAAAAAAAAAAGACTTAAAGCATTGAAACTACTTTAATTAAATTGAACATGTTTAAATTATTGCAAGCCGGGCGTGGTGGCGCATGCCTGTAATCCAAGCGACTTGGGAGGCTGAGTCAGGAGGATCGCGAGTTCAAAGCCAGCCTCAGCAATTTAGCGAGGCCCTAAGCAACTCAGTGAGACCCTGTCTCTAAATAAAACACAAAAATAGGGCTGGGGATGTGGCTCAATGGTGGAGTGCCCCTGGGTTCAATCCCCAGTACCAAAAAATAAATAAATAAATAAATAAATAAATAAATTATTGCAAATCTAAGTTAGGGCTGATCATAACTAAATTTGCAACTTATTTTAACGATCAAAAATTACCCTTTGAGAGGAAGCAAAATATACTAGTGCTAATAAAGTTCAAAAACACTATGTAAGTAAGGACCACAAGACATACAAAATGTACAAGGGACAATGACAGATGAAGGGGGGAGGCAGGTGTGGTGGCACAGGCTTGTAATTCCAGGGACCTGGGAGGCTGAGGCAGTAGGATCAGAAGTTTGAGGCCAGCCTCAGCAATTTAGTGAGAATCTGTCTCAAAATAAAAACTGGGGATTAGCTCAGTAGTTAATTGGGTTCAATTTCCATTAGTACAAAAACAAAAATAAATGAAAGTATTCTCACTGCAAATCTTTAGAGATGGTCTAAAAATAAAAAGCATTGCAAAAAATCGTAAATTCCATTCAGTGACCTTGTTAGTAGTTATGCTGATATTGATGTTTTTTATTTTTATTTATTTATTTATTTTTTAACCAGGGATTGAACTCAGGGACACTCAGCCACTGAGTCACATCCCCAGCTCTATTTTGTATTTTATTTAGAGACAGTGTCTCACTGAGTTGCTTAGGGCTTCGCTAAGTTGCTGAGGCTGGCTTTGAACTCGAGATCCTCCTGACTCAGCCTCCCAAGTCGCTTGGATCACAGGTGTGCACCACCACTCCCAGCTGGTATTGATGTCTTTTGAAACTAAAATAGTTTGGGGAAAATAATTACATTGATGTGGTTAGTGACCAAGATTTTCAGTGTTGCAGGATAAGATCAAGAAAAACCTTGGAAGCCAGGTGTTGGTGGCACATGCATGTAATCCCAGCAATTTAGGAGGCTGAGGCAGGAGTATCAAAAGTTCAAGGTCAGGTTCAGCAATTTAGCAAGATCCTGTCACAGAATGAAAAATAAAAAGGGCCAGAGATGTAGTTAATCACCCCTGGGTTCAATCCCCAGTACAAAAAAAAAAAAAAAAGGAGGAGGAGAAAAGAAAATGAAAGACCTTAGATCAAATATTTGAAATTGAAGACATTAAAACTAATTTTTTTTCATTCCAAGAAAATCATTTCCTAGTCTATTGCAAAGACAAATAACCTGGTAGAAATTAATACGAATAGTGCCTTAATTTTAGAATTTCTCACTAAAAGAAATCAGGACACCAACAAGAAATGGCCAGGAGATGTGTAAAATAAGCTTTCACTGTACTAATGAACAATTAAAAGAATAATTACAGGCTGAGAATATAGCTCAGTGGTAGAGCGCTTGCATGGCAGGTGAAAAAGCCCTGGGTTTAATCCCCAGCACGATAAAAAAATTACATTGAATCAAACAGCATAGATCCCTCCCTGTATGAGTTATATTTCAAGGTAACCAGATAACCTGTTTTTCTTTATAAACTGGGTGTGGTGGCCCATACCTATAATCCCAGCTAGGGAGCTGAGGCAGGAGGATCTCAAGTTCAGAGTCAGCTTCCAGCAACTTAGCGAGGCCCTGAGCAACTCAGTGAGACCCTGTCTCCAAAATACAAAAGGGCTGGGGAATGTGGCTCAGTGATTAAGCCCCCTGGGTTCAATCCCTGGTACAAAAAAAAATTAGAGAAAGAAAAAAAAAATTTTTTTCCTTATAGAACAGATCAAGCTAATGAACACGGAAGGATGTGTTTTCATCAGCTTTTTCATTGCTGTGGCCAAAAGACCTGACAAAAACAATTCGAGAGAAAAGGTTTATTTGGGGCTTACGGTTTCAGAGGTCTCAGTCCATAGGTGACTGACTCCATAGCTCTGGGTCCCGGGTGAGGCAGAACATCATGCCAGAAGAGTGTGGCAGAGGAAAGCAGCTCAAGATATGCCAGTCAGGAAGCAGAGAGCTAGGCTTACGGAAGACAAAATATATAACCCAAAGGCACAGCCCCAGGGATCTATCTCCTCCAACCACACCGGCCTACCTGCCTACAGTTCCCACCCAGCTAATCCAATCATGTAGGTGGACTGACACACTGAGTAGGTTAAAACTCATTTACCCAACCATTTCAGCTCTAAATTTTATTGCATTGTCTCACACATAAGCTTTTGGAGGATACCTCCTAACAGGATGATAGAATTAGATAATCCCATT
This sequence comes from Glaucomys volans, assembly GCA_020662805.1. Taxonomy (NCBI): domain Eukaryota; kingdom Metazoa; phylum Chordata; class Mammalia; order Rodentia; family Sciuridae; genus Glaucomys; species Glaucomys volans. The sequence continues at coordinate 339,778 of JAJEJO010000336.1, read as the reverse complement.
TTGTACCTCTTAATGAAGTAAAAGGTAATCAAATAAATTTAAAACCATAAGAAGGATTTACAGGAAACAAAATGGGGAGTTCAGGCCAACACAGCCTGAACCCTGATCAGTCTTAGCACCACTAAATGGAATGGTCTGAGGTATGTCATGAGGCAGTCAAACAAGATCACTAATTACCCTTGATGAATAAATTAAGCCTGTGTGTTAGCATTCTGTGGCTAGGACAAAGCACCTGAGAAAATCGATTTTTGAAAACGGCAAGTTTGTTTTGGCTCATGGTTTCCCAGGATTCTGTCCATGGTCAGTCAGTTCACTCCATTGTCTTGGATCAATGGTGAGGCAGAACAATATGGTGGGGAGTGTGTGGCGGAGAAGCAGAGAGAGAAAGAGGAAAGGGGAGGGCCTCCAATATCCCCTTCAAGAGACCTCACTTCCTTATCCTAGACTCACTCCTAAAGGTTCTACCACCTCCCAATAGCACTGGGGACCAAGCCTTTAACTTATGAGCCCATGAGGAACATTTAAGATCCAAATCACAACCATCTGAATCTCAAGCCTTTCAAACTTACCAATTTCCATGAAACACAGGGGACAAAAAAAAAAAAAAAAAATTAACCACCACCAAAGAGCTATAAGTCAATCTGTAATGTGGGATGTTCTATAGGAAAGCAGTTTCTCAAAAAATAGCATAAAGATGGAAATTGGTACTGAAGAAAAGAGATTAAAGAGATGTAAAGCTGGGCGAAGTGGCCCACTCCTGTAGTCCCAGCTACTCAGGGGGTGAGGTGGGAGAATCACTTGGGTTCAGGAGTCAGGCCAGTCTGGCAACAGAGTGAGACCCTGTCTCAAAAAAATAAATAAATAAATAAATAAATAAATAAAAGACATAGTTGCCATAGGCAACGTACAAATTGGACTCCTGTATTAACTTCCTGAGACTACTGTTAACAAATTTAATGGCTTAAAACAATTTATTCTCTCACAATTCTGGCAACAGAAATCTGAAATTAAGGTGTTGGTAGGGCCTTGTTCCCTCTTGAAGCTCTGGGGAAAAGTCATTTCTTGTCTCTTCCAGTTGTGGTGTCTCCAGGCTTCTTTGGCTTGTGGGTAACCTCACCCCAATTTCTGGCTTCCTCTTCTGCAGCAGCAGGGGTGTAGCTCCGTGGCAGATGTTTCCCTAGCATTGCACTAGGCTCTGGGTGTGAGCCCTAGAACCTCAACAACAGAAACCTGCTTTCTTATAAAACATGGGATTATGTGTAGGCCCCTCTCAAATAATCCTAGAAAAATGCTTCTCTCAAGATCTCAAATTATAGCTTTTGTCACACAAGGTAATATTTAATATTCCCTCTGCCACATAATGTAATATTCACAGGTTCTGGGGACTAGAATGTTGGCTTGTCTTTTTTGTAGCCACCGTTCAGCCCACTACATATCCTAATCACAAGAATAAAGCTTTCTTTTCCCATGCTGTGATCCAACCCAGGCCTCACACATGACAGGCAAGCACTCTACCACTGAACGATCCCTCAGCCCTTAAAACACCTTTAAACAAACAGGAAGAGAATATGAACTGAGCATCAGATGATTTTAGAAAATTCTGTTAGGTGTGAAATGACAGAGGTTTTTTTGTTTTGTTTTGTTGTTTTTATTTTTTAGTTATTAGTGAAGGAGACAGAAGTATTTAGATAGAATCCCATGATGTCATGATATGAGTTTTATTTCACAGTACTGCAAACCTGGGTTGGGAGTATAGCTCAGCAGGGCAGCTTTGCCTGTGCAAGGCCCTCATTTCCATCCCCTCCATCACCGAAAACAAAACCCCAAGCCCTCCGGATCTGACCATCCCCCTTGGAGAACATAAATGGGTGAACCAAGATTTAGCCACATTTTCTTAACTGTTGAAAGGGGGTGGAGAACATAAAGGTTCATTATGCTTTCTCTACTTTTTTGTCTTGAAATTCCCATAATAAAGGTGTTTTTTTGTAAAGTAGTTGAAAAAAGACAATCATCCACTAAAATGAGACATTAAATTCAGTAGAGTGAACTGAAGACCTACTCATGGAAAATACTGTAAGTTTGCGTCCATCAAGACACAAACCTTTGAAGCATGTTGGCACACACCTGTCCAGGGACTCCAGAGATTTAGGGAGGATGCCAAATTTGAGGCCAGCCTCAGCAATTTGGTGAGACCCTACTTCAAAATAAAAAATAATAGAATGGGAATTACTGGAAAATAATAGCTCAATGGTGGAGAACCCTTAGGTTCAACCTCCAGTCCCTCTGTCCTCCAAAACAAACAAATAAAAAGGACACAAATTATTACCTGTACTAGAAAAGTCAAAATACTGATGGGTGCCAGGCATGACGGTATAGATCTGTAATCCCATTTACGTTAGAAGTTTGAGGTCAGCCTGGACAACTTATAGAGACCCTGTCTCAAAATAATAAAAGAGCTGGGGAGGTAGCTTAGTGGTAGAGTTCCCTTGGGTTTAATCCCCAGTTCGGTACCAAGAAAAGAAAGGGGGTGTGGGAGATTGTGGGAGATGGGTCATTTTTTCCTGATTTCTTAAAATTTTTTTTTTTTTTGAGGTGCTGGGGATTGAACCCAGGGCCTTGTGCATGCAAGGCAAGCTCTCTGCCAACTGAGCTATATCCCCAGCCCTCTTAATACAATTTTTAAAAAATATTTTTAAATTGTTAATGGACCTTTATGTTCTTATTTATATGTGATGCTGAGAATTGAACCCAGTGCCTCACACATGTGAGGCAAGCACTCTGCCACTGAACCATAACCCCAGCCCTTAATATAAGATGCTATGTCCAATGATGCTGGAATATGTGGTTTATGGCCATACACAGGGATACTATGCAGTGTTAATGACATATTCATTGACATGAAAATATATTCAATGCTGGACCTATCTCAAAATAAAATAAAAAGAGATGGGAATGTAGTCAGTGGTAGAGGGCCCCTGAATTCAATCCCTAGTACCCCAAATTTCAAGATAGTGGAAAGGAATAATTACACACACACACACACATGTGCACACACTTCTGTATTTATTAATAACAAGAAAAACATAGAAGCATACGACGGGAGGAAGCACAAGGTATATGAAATACTGACATTAACTTGGGGTAGTGAATTTGTAGAACTGTTACTCACCTTCTACCAGTATTTCACTTTTCTACTGTGGATTCCTATTAATGATATTTAATAAAACTATAAGAGGGGGCAGGGTGGCACCTTGGGGACACTTTATCACTATATGTCCTTAGGGAAGGCAGTGTGTGTGTATGGGGATGGAGGTGTAGGGCTTCCCAGTGTATTGGAAAAGTTCATGCTTTCAACAACTATATGTTGCTGCTTCTGGCACTTTCCCAAGTGTGTTCTGTTCCATCCACAGTCCCACAGGTGTCACACAGAAAAGGATTCAATGTCCTTGTTTTGAGAAATGCTAGGTAAAGCTGTAAGTAGTACGAAACAATGTTTGCTATGCAGTTTCAGGAGAAAAGCAAATGGGACACATACTATTGAGCCACAGACCCTTTGTTTTGAAACCTGTAAAAAGAAGTAACAGGACTTCTACTTAACACTTTAGGAATACTGACGTTTACCTGAAGAATATTTACGCCACATACTTCTGTCCAGGGTCTGAGGGACAGTTCTCCTAGATTTTTAGGTGGGTCATCTTATGACAGCCTCACATTTCTCTTTTTTTGTTCTCAAGTTTCATAGTTTTAAAAATAGCTTGCATTTGGCTGTCAGGTCAGGTATAGGTGTTTCCAAACTGGATGCCCCAGGATGGAGTCCTAGCTTGGTGTTAGGGTGTTTGCTTTGCATGCAAACCTCGACACTGCGCAAAGGGAAAAAAACAAAACAAACAAAAACCAAATCACTACCACCACAATAAACCTGTTTCTTCATCCATCAGTGGGCAGAGAAAGCAAAGAGGTGATCACAACCCCCCTCCTTTCTCTAGTGGAACTTGTAAAGTCTCAAACTACATAGTAAGGCTAGTTTGTATGTGCACTTATAATTTCATAATATGTAGGTGCGTGCACTGGTGACAACATAAAATATATTTATTACTATGAGTTGCAATAAAACATTTGAAAGCCACTGAATTAAAGAGATGAATTTATTGGTAAATAAAATCAACACCTATACCAACACACCCAAAATCCACCCTTTAATTAAGTGAATTAAAAGAAGAAAATCATCAAAGCAATACAGTTAGCTACATCTCCAACTTACAAATGAGTTAACTACCAAAAGTTTGTTTGAATATTAAGTGCCTGGAGTTTTTCTCAACAAAACTATTATAAAGAGAGTAGTAGGTCCCCAGTTAGTTCACAAAAGCCAATTTAAACAGTGGAACTTATTAACTACAGCACTAAGGTTATCACAAACTTGCCTTTCTCTATATTGCTTGTTTATTTGTCTGAGACTCACTGTATCCTGAAGGAAACATTATCCCCACACCCACACCTGGGTCCCAGCACTGAGCACATCCTCCCAGCACAGATAACCACCACCATTCCACTTGGCAGTCCCCAAGTTGTGCTTAGGACTTCAGCGAAGGAGAAGATCAGAGGTTCCACAGCTATAACTGAGGTAGAATACGGGGCTCCCAAGAACATCATCCAGATGCCCCAGGTCTATTTCCCTTCCACCCCAGCTCGGCACAAAGTCAAGCATGAGAAAGATACTTACTCACCAATAGTATATGTTTTTTATCTTTATTGATTTTTAAGGGACTACCTACTAAAAAGGAACAACGGGGGCTGGGATGTAGTTCAGTGGTAGAGTGCTTGCCTAGCATGTGAAGGTTCAGTACTGCAACAAAAAAGGAAAACGTGTGCTTTTGTGTGTGTGTGTGTGTGTGTGTGTGTGTACACAAAAAACCTGTGGTTCACTGCACCTTTTTTCAGTCCCCAAACTACTGTAATTTAAAAAGAAAAATCACTGGTTTTAATGCTAACTTGCTACTATATAATCAATAGCTACTTTTATCACCTGATCATTTTTCTCATAAACTGTTTAGACATAAGGTTCTATTACCAACATGCTGTTTTGCACCAAGGAAGACATGTCAGTGCCTAGGGAACACTGGCCTGTGGCATTTCACCTTAAATACAGGAAATTAGGGTAAAGGAGAATCCTCTCTCTAGCTTAACACTCTGCTCCTATCAATTTCCTTATGTCCTGGAAGATATTCAGAGTTTTTCTGAAGAGTAAACATCAATGGAAAGGTCAGTGAAAACTGTTCTTAAAAGGCCCCTCAAATACTACATAACTTCCTGCATCATTCATTTGGGCAGAATACAAACTTCTATTTCAAACCGGACTAACCCATCATGGAACAAATTTTAACCAAGGTTCTAAATTCTCAAATGAAACAGGCTGGTACCCAATGGAAACCAAGTTCCAGCACAGTGCAGACCCAGTAAGCCCCAGAGCGTTCGTGGCTGTGCCAGCTGCTTGCCCTCAATACTCACTGGCCTGGCCCCAGGGAGGGGATCACAGCTGCAGGAAGGGTGCTCTGTGCAGCCTAGCCTGAGGGATAGTTAGTATAGTCGGCTAGCCCTTTAGTCCTCACCTGACCATGCAGCCTCTGATCTGGTCACCAAGTAGGCTCAGCAGAGTTACTTCACATGGCAGAACCCGTGTCCCATACCAAGACCTTTATAGGTCACAGGAAAAATGGTCCCAATAGTTATAACCAATATGCCTCTGTGACCAGCAGCCCAGCCCTCCAAGTGGCAGACACATATTAATAGCTTACACACACCCAATTTTTCCAGTTTTACCTCTCATTTTTATGTATCAGAATGAGTTTGGAAGGTTAAAGCAAGGAAAGGGTGAGAAATCATTTCAGCATATACTTTCCAGATTCTGCCAGACAACCTTTTATTACATCATAAAAGCAACACTAGGCACTAGATCTTGCAAAATATGTTCTGACCAACTCTAAACTTTCTGAAATTAAAAATGCATAACCACATCTGTAAGATTTTTAATGAACAAAAAAGTTAAATACAAACTTTCATATGCAAAATAGATTATTATATAACCTCAGAGCCAAGTGCTAAGTCTTCTTCCACAGATTTGAATAGGGGTGAAGTGGGGAGATGTTAACCTTAATGAGTACAAAACTGAATTGAGCTGAATAAAAAGAAAAAAAAAAAACTTTGAGGAAAAACTGCTTTAAACTGAACACAATCCTGTGAAATGGACAGCTCTGGCCAGCCCTTACTGAGGTTTATATTCAATCACATCTAGGGTGCAAATGACGACTTAGGGTCTATAGTTACTTTGAATCCAGTTTCAAGAGTCAGCCAAGTCACCTCAATTCCAGAAGAAGTGTCTTTAAGATGACCATGATACTCTTCTGAAGACACATGGATGGCCAGAGCTCCTTGGCCACACCGCTGCTTTTCCACAACACTGTGCCAATGCTGGAGTGTCAGACTTCTGAAAAGCAATCACCCCCGACAACACAGCATTTTTGTTTCTCCTGGCATTTTCCAGCCTCAAAAAAGAGGAGACCCCTTACTTCAAGTTGGCAGTTACTGCTCCAGCATTAGAAAAGTTAATTAACACTTCCTTCCTCTCCCCACTGATGTCCCTCCTGATCTTCAGCAGGGAGTGGCAGTTTGATTAACATTCCTTTCAGAAATAAATAGTTCAAACAAGTAATTTAGAGTTAACTGTAAAAGAGCAGTGGAAAATGGCCACTGCCCAAGGTTTGCAAATGAGTGAGCAAATGAATGCACGTGAACAAACACACGAAAAAAACAATTCATAGAATAAATCCTGCATTTCCCACATTCATAGGGAAAGAACTCTTTAAAACAAAAAACATAATAATTAGCATTTGTTCTTGTGTGGGTTGAACAGTCCAGGGCTCTGAGCAGGCACAGCCTTACAGACAGGGTTGCAAGCAGCCCCTCCACACCCCAAGTCAGGACTGTAGTGCAGAGAGGGGCCTCCATGCACTTTTGACAGCTCAGTACCTGTGAGAGAACAGAAATGATGCAGGGACTTTTTAACCCACAATGCATGAGGTATATGGATACGTCCGTGAAAGAACCACCAGCAGCTAGAGGGAGCAGGCGGGGGCATTCTCACAGCAACTGCTGATGAAGGATTTCCCACACCATCTTCTTCCGGAAGAGAGGCATCTGGTGCTGCAAAAAAATCCCACAAACAACGCACTGGTTACACACTGATGAGCACAGCATCACAACCTGTAGGTGTCACCATGTAAATGAACAGGGATGTCTATGTCCTTTATGTTATGTCATTTTTACATCATGGCATAAATTTACAAAGCATAATGTTCATAATTACAATTATGTTCATAATTACATAATTTGGACCCCGGCACTGGGGAAAAAAATGTGTATCAAAACCAGAAATGTCCAAGAGATGGCACGACAGGCAACTTTTCTACTTAAATGTACTTTCAAAATATTCTGTGAATATTATTTGCTTTTATATGAAAAAAGTGGCCTTTATTTATATAAAGAAAAGAATTTGAGGGGAGGAGGCGGGGAAAGAAAGATAATAGAATGAGACAAACATCATTACCCTATGTATATGTATGAATACACAAATTGTATGATTCTACTTTGTGTACAATGAACCAAAATAAAAAACAAAAAAAAATTTGATCTATAAATTTGTTTTACTAGTGTTATACACTGTCAGTTCTGTTCAAAAGAGTTTATTCCCTTGAAATCTGAAGGTTAGAGAATAATCAACTCCTTGCTAAATTCAGCAGCAAAGAATGCAATGTAGCTGGGTGTGGTGGGGCACACCTGTAATCCCAGCCATTAGGGAGGCTGAGGCCAGTCTCAGCAACGAACTGAGATCCTATCTCAAAAGAAGAAGGGGACTAGCTCAGTGGTACAGTGCCTTGGGATCAATCCTTAGTATAGACCAGAGAGAGAAAGAGGGGGGAGGGGAGGGGAGGGGAGGGGAGAGGAGAAGGTTTTTCTTAATATTGCCTTAACTGACAATAACTGCGTAGGCCAATTGTTGGAAGCAGCAAAACACAACACCAAAATGACCTATAACTCAACTGCCTACCCGCTACCTTCTGATGAATCAGAAGTTCACACCCTTAATGTACTATTATAGTTGGCTATATGACTTTATTAAAAATTACTAGTGAGTTCCTGGTAGGGGGTGGGGAGTCTTAACATAGGATTCATTCTTTTTTTTTTTTTAATCAGGAATTGAACCCAGGGGCACTTAACCACTGAGCCACATCCCCAGCCTTTTTTTTTTTTTTTTGGAACCAGGGATTGAACTCAGGGACACTTGGCCACTGAGCACATCCCCAGCCCTATTTTTGTATTTTATTTAGAGACAGGGTCTCACTGAGTTGCTTAGGGCCTCGCTAAGTTGCTGAGGCTGGCTTTGAACTCACGATCCTCCTGACTCAGCCTCCCAAATTGCTTGGATTACAGGTGTGCACCACCACGCCCAGACATCCCCAGCCTTTTTATGTTTTTTATTTTGAGACTAGGTCTTGCTAAATTGCTTAGGGCCTCACTAAGTTGCTGAGGCTGGCTTTGAATTTGTGATCCCCCTGTCTCAACCTTCAGAACAGCTGGGATTATAGGCACATGTCACTGTGCCTGGTTATGGTTGATTCTGAAATTATTTTAAATAGTCTAAACATAAGAGTAAAAACCTGTACATTCATTCTTAGTCAAACTGTGCCTTTACTTTAGACTGCAACTGTATGAATTCAGCATGGGAGCCCTAGTTAGCTCATGCTGCTTCAAAGCTGTTTGGGAAACATCTATCAAACTGAGGTCTGCTGAAGAGAAATGTATTTTAATGGGGGTTGTCCTTGGTTGTAACAGAAATTCTCAAGAGATCCCAATATACTTGAGTTTTTACTCAAATGCAGAGCCATGGGGAACCAAAACTAACCAGAACAGAAAAGAACAGCAGTATTCATAGTTATATCTTAGACCTGAAGCTTACATTTTCACAAGGCCTAATTTTTCCTTGCTATTATATATTCTCACATGCCTCCCTTTTTAGCTAAAAATAACAGTAATACCCATGAGCCAGTGATCAATGAAGTTCAGAGGCATGCAAATTATCTCATTCGTCACCAAAGACCAGGATAAACCTGAGAGCAGATGCTGTGACAAACTCTGATTCTGGCAGGAACAGAGCTATGCCCAAGGGCTACTGCAATAACAATGTTGTAGTAGAGCAACTACTATAATCGAGGCCTTATGTGTGCCAGGGACTGACTGGCAAAGTGTTCTAACTTGTATAGTAATAAGTAAGAGGATAAGGAATAATCTTTACTCACCTGAGTAAATGTGATAGGTTTGTCCCTAGAAATATAATCTGCATATTTACAAGTAAACATTCCACAATCACTCCCATTCAACTGTTGAGGAATCTCCTAAAATTACAAAAATAAAGGGAGGAAGTGGTAAAGTATCGCCAAATACAACAACTTCCTTAGATTTTTTTTTCTAAATATCTAAATACTGTGGAAAAACAGTATTATAAAGGTAAATGTTAAATCTAGTATTGCACAAACACACAGACACACACACACTAACACAATTAGCTTTACTCATAAAAATCCTAATCATGACATAAAAGTATGGACCTCCGTGGAAAATGTTTTTTAGAAGACAGGAGAAAAGCAAAGTGAGATTTCCATCTCTTCGCTCTCACTCAAAGAAACTAAACTGAGGGCTGGGGTGTAGCTGAATGATATGATATAGCACTTGCCTTAATACATGAGGCCCTGGTTCCATCCCCAGCACTTAGGAAAAGAAAAGAAATGAAACCAAACTGGAAGGTGTATTACTAGGAACAGGAATGCTAGTCAGAATTATTTCAGAAAGTTACAACTTTAGAAAAGGTTACATGTAGGTTAATCAAAGATACACTTAAAATGCAACTAACCTACTTGGACACTGCAGTTTATCTTCTCATCCTAGCCAGGAAAACAGGCCTACTGCTTTGGACCCCTATCAAGAGGAACAGACACAATGCACCAATAAAAAATATGGGGTTAGGGGTAGGGAGAAAAAGGGACAAATAAAAAAGCCTCTGATAGGCTTTAACCAATTACAATCTGTCCCTGAGGCAGAAACACCACTTGCTGCAAGCAAGTGTATCAGAACGCTTGGCAGGGTAGTGCATGCCTGTAATCTCAGCCACTGGAGAGGCTTAGGCAGGGGGATTGAGGCAAGCTCGAGGCTTCGCAAACCCCATCTCAAAAAAGAAAACAACAACAACAACAACAACAACAAAAAAACAGGAAGAGGGGCTGAGGGTATAAGGATATAGCTCCATGGTAAAGTGCCCCTGGCTCCAATCTCCAGTACTGAAAAAAAGAAGGGCATCATAAGCTAAAGGTGGCAGATTTCAAACCCACAGGAGGTAAACTTAGACATCCCCAAGGCCTATCTTATCCTAATCTTGGCCAACCCTTTACACACTTGGGCTGTTAGTCATAAAGAGTACAAGATAGTAAGAAACTGATTTCACTGCTGGAAAACAAACACACTCAATGACAAAAGCCCATTTTTATTCACAGAAATACAGTTGATGGCTGCAAAAAAGAAAAGACAGAACATGCACATGACCCATACATATGCTAGGTGCCTCATACTTTTCTCCCTGGGCTGGCATCTCTCAGAGGACACAGAACTACAGACTCCAATCTACAAAGGAAGAGTATTTGTTTTTTTTATTACATTTTCCACACCAGAACACAGTATTGATCCTAATCGACTCTTACACCTGTCCTCTCCTCAGGAAATTTCAAGGCTCAACTTTCAAAAATGATTCAATTTAGAAATGGATCTTTTGGATGAAGATAGTGGAGCCATCACATACAGGTTAGAACTAAAACAGAATTCATGTGGCTACTATAAGGCGTAGTTATAAGGACTCAAAGAGGGATACATTTTTAAATCTATCAGCATGCCTGACTCTTGAAAACCCATAGCATGGGACCCCAAAACCTAAATAAACAAATCCCTGGATAAATTTTGGACAAGAACTTTTAAACTTTCATTAGCACTGACTAAGAAAAAGAAACTGACTTAACTTTATTTTTTTTTGTTTTTCCAATTCTCTCAAATGTACTTGTGTGTGTGTACATATATATATTTCAATTTGACATGACTGCAGCCATCTTGAGTCATGAGTGCCATTAGCTGCCCCTGAATAACTCCTAAGTTTTCCTCACTGTCTCCCAGCATACTTCAAATAGACAAAACAGTAGACTAATATGTGGCGCTTTACAACCAGACCCTGGCAGAGAAAGTGAAAGCGATATGTCCAAGTCTTCCATATTCACTTGAGATAAACCAGATAATCCTGGCTTGAATGAAGTCACCTAAATCCCAACTACTTTATAAATTATTCTGACCCAAATCATGGAGATCTACTGGTCTTGCTGCCGCCCAGGACCATACTCCAATTACTTGCACTCTGCAAACCTGGATCTCATGGCACCTTGGGGCTGGTTCTCCTATATTGGAACTGGAGCTTTCCAAAAACCAGTTTTAATCGAGTTAACAGATTAGGAACAAGAAGATAAAGACTAAGAAGGAACTATTTCAGTTAAATTAATGGCTGAAGATTTGGAAGTAGGTCATTCTTAAGATGTATACTTTAGGACTGGGGGGTATAGCTCAGTGTAGAGTGTGCACTTAGCACTCATGAGTTCAATTCCCAGCACCAAAAAATAAAATAAAATAAAATAAATTTTAAAAAGTATACTTTAGGAGAATGCATGCCATGCATGCTTAAAGCAGTGAGTGAAGTAAGGGTAGGAAGGAAGCCAAGACTGAATAATATCATAGTCAATAAATGAAACAAAGTAGGTCAAATATATATGAACATCACTTACATGTGGCTTCATGCTGTAGTGGGTCCACTCTAAAAGATTTAGATCAATATTTCTTTTGGTCTTACTTTCATCCTGTAAATACTGACTAAAGAAAACAAAAACAGCAAAGAATGAATATATCAATGAATCCCTAGGAAATTGACCATTTTGATGGGAATTTGTGATGCTTAACAGATATGCCATTCTCAATCTCAGTTATATTAGCTTTTCAAAAACTGCTTTTTGGTTTTTAAATTTAATTTTGAATTCTCTTTTTCTAGCAAACATTGTACATGCAAAAGACCAATAGACCACAATAATAACCACTCCAGAATAATTACTGTTACCAAATTGTTGTAATACACCTGCATATACACTTTTTTGTTTACTTGTTTATTTACTTTGTTTTTTTTTTTTTTTTTTTTTTTTTTTTTTAACCACATCCCAGCCCTTTTTTTGTATTTTACTTAGAGACAAGGTCTCACTGAGTTGCTTAGGTCCTTGCTAAATTGCTGAGGCTGGATTTGAACTTACAATCCTCCTGCCCCAGCCTCCGCTGGGATTGCAGGCATGCACCACTGAACCCGGCTCCAACTAATAATTCTTTAAACGTTCAGAATAATGTATCAATCCCAAATAAATGTGATTTAAATCACAGGGCTACATTGAGATATATTTTACATTATATCACAAGACAAACATTTTCAATGATGCTATTAAATAGGATTTCTCAGGTTAGATCAGATATTAAGTTACTTTTAAACAAAAAGATTTAAATTAAGTCCTAAGCCACTGGGAAGACAGCCTTAACTATACATTAAGATTGCCATCCAGTGGAGTTGGAGAATATCATGCTAAATGAAATAAGTCAATCCCCAAAAAAAACAAAGGCAGAATGTTTTCTAATAAGTGGATGATGATACATAATGGGGCAGGGGGGCAAGAGAAGAATGGAGGCACTTTGGATTGTGTAGAGGGAAATGGGGTGGGAGTGGGTGGGGGAAGGAAAGTTAGTGAACTGAGACAGACATTATTATCCTATGTACATGTATGATTACATGAATGGTGTGAATCTACATTGTGTACAACCACAGAAATGAAAAGTTGTACCCCATTTGTGTACAATGAATCAAAATGCAGTCTATTAAAAAAAAAGACTGCCATCCAGGCTGGGCACAATGATGCACACCTGTAATCCCAGAGGTTTGGGAGGCTGAGGCAGGAGGATTGCAAGTTCAAAGCCATCCTCAGCAACTCAGAGAGGACCTATGCAACTTAATGAGACCCTGTCTCTAAATAAAATATTTTTTAAAAAAGGGGGTGGAGGTGGGGATGTGGCTCAGTGCTTAAGCACCTCTGGATTCAATCTCTACTACTGAAAAAAGAGGGAGGGCGGGAGGGAGGGACTGCCACCCAGAACTGCTTATTAGAGTTAAATAAGAGAGACATCACCAGAGGGCACAATGAGACAACAGTAAAGTTTTCCAGGCTTTACTTACAGGAGAATCTCACAGATCCTGTGGCCCTTTTGTCCCATAGAATCCAGGTATTTAAGACACTTTTTTCTTAGGTCCATCACCTATAATATGAATATGGCAACACGGAAAAACTGAATATCTTAAACATTAACAGAAACATGAAATTTATCTCCAAATGAAAAGCATCTTTAAAAAAATCAACAAATGTACAAATACAAATGAATTCAGACCCAGTTTTAAATCTAAAAAAAGTTACAAAATACCACAGATGATATGAGTTCAATATTACACGTTTCTATTTCTAGATAAAGACCTAGAAGCTTTTTTTGTTTGTTTCTCCTTTACCTTCACCTTTCTTCAACAAACCTATACCATCTTACCCATCTTATTAATGAAACTCAATACACAAATAAAATTACAAAATTCTTCTCTTAGAAATGAAAGTTCCTCAGCTTTCTAAGTTGTCCAACTTAAGAACTGTTTGGGAAACTGGGTATAGTGGTGCATGCCTACTATTTTAGCAATTCAGGAGGGTGAGGCAGGAAACCTCAAGTTCAAGGCCAGCCTTAATCTTAGGAAAGACCCCATCTCAAAATAAAAAGTAAAAGGGGCTAGGAATGTGGATTCAGCCCTCAGTATAGTAATAAGTGAATAGATGAGATAAGTTAGGGAGCTGGGCACAGTACTGCATGCCCATAAACCCAGCAACTCAAGACCAAGGCAGGAGGACTGCAAGTCTGGGGCTAGCCTCAGCAACTTAGCGTGACCCTGTCTCAAAATAAAAACAAAAACAGAAAAGGGCTGGAGATGTGGCTTGGTAGTAGAGTGTATGCCTATCAGGTTCAATCCCCAGTACTGCCTGGAAAAAAAAAATTGAGAAAAGACTTTTAGTGTATGCCCTTCACACATACTAATGGCCTTTCACTGGACAAAGAATAAGTTTCATCATTTAAGAAAACAATTTGCATCCAAACTCCAACAATTAACCCTCTTAACTCACCACAAGGCTCCAATGTACCTTCCGATGAATAGGCACCAGAACAAGTTCTTGTTCAAAGAGATTTACCCCTTTGGTCCATCTTTTCACTGCTTGGTAACCCCCAGATTTTAATTTAGGATAGAAGAAAGTACTGAATACATGAAGTGCTGGATAGCCTTGCTTTTTATTTCTTTCCACTAGAAGATTCATGTAAAAATTAATGACCTGTAAAATACCAACAAAGTAAAAGTTGGAACGTGGCAAGTATATTCCTGAAACTAAGTTTCTACAAGTTAATATGAATTAGAAAGTGAGGTGCTAAAGGAAGGTACAAAAGGGGATAAAAGGAGATGAAAGGACTGTCTATGGAAGAATATAGCAAGAAACTGATCATTGAAAACAGGAAAGATTAAGAAGGAACGAAGGGCTAGAATGTAGCTCAGTAGTAGAGCACTGGCCCAACATGTACAAAGTCCTAAGTTCAATCCCCAGAATGCCAAAAAAAACTGATTGTATTTTTTAAGACATATGAGTAACACTTTGAAGAACCAAGAAGTCTGGGCAATAATGAAAAGGTGAATGCAATTCTATCACACAAGATATGCAAAAAAATTAACTACAAGCAAATTTGACAATATAAAAATTATAACTCAATTTTAAAAATATTAACTGGAAAGAGTTGCCAAAATGTTTATAGTATATTTGAAAAATAATTTACTTTTCCTGTGTTTTCCAAAAAAACAAAAACAAAAACACATTACATTTATAATGTAAAACAAAACATTCTAGTTTTACCAAAATGTTTACCAAGGCAGGAGGATCGCAAGTTCCAGGATAGCTTTGGCAACTTAGGTATAGCTTGTCTCAAAACAAAATTAGTAAAAGGACTGGGGATGTAACTCAGATGAAGAATGTTCCTGAGGAGAGGAGAGGAGAGGAGAGGAGAGGAGAAGAGAGGAGAGGAGAGGAGAGGAGAGAGGTAGGTAACTATGCATGGGGGAATGGAAAGGAAGGCAAAGGGAAGCAATTGCAGGGACTAAACAGCAGAGGAAAGGAAAAACTAGAAATATGCCAAGAAAGAAGATCTATCTTTTGCTAAATATACAGGTGTTCAAGACAATAATTAGGCAATTCTTTGAAGTTATCACTTGCTATAGTTGGAATCTATGTATCCCTCCAAAACTCATACTAATGGGATAATAAGAGGTGGGACTACTGGGGAAGTAATTAAGGCATATCAGCTTTACCTTGTGGGTAGGATTAGTGTTTTTATAAAAGAGGCTGAATGCAGAAAGCCTATTCCTTTAGCCCCCTGCCATGTGTGAGGATTCAGTGGTCCTTTTTCCCACCATCTTAGAAGAAAGGAACTGGGCTCTTGCCAGAAATGAAGCAGCTAGTGCCCTGATCTGGGACTTTCCAGCCTAAAAAACTAAAAACAATAAATTTCTACAATTGGCAGATTACCTCTGTAGTCTGAGGTATTTTGTTATAGCATCAGGAATAGACAAGACATCATTCAAGTAAAATACCTTCCATTTATCAGGGACAGCCAGGGTTCATAAAAATGTCATTAAAGACTAATAAATGAGGTGGTGGATAAGGACAGATGCACGAGAGAAATACAGTAGCAGAATAGCTACCTTTGTAAGGTTTGGATGCTTATGTTTAAAAAATAAAACAAAAATCATAAAACTTGCTTTACCAACCACTTGTAATTAGGTTCAAATCACTTTGATTATAGATAACAAATGGTTAAATATGATGATAGTCAAAGTGGGAAGAAAAAAAGAAAGAACTTACCTCATCATTGAGCCAGTGATAGTTCTTTAAGGTCTGGATATCTCCTCGAGTAATTCGCAATTTGAAAGCACTACTTAGGATTTCATCCTGTGGGCCATGGCCTAGGGCATTACTGATTTCCTTTTCCATGTCCTGAATTAGAAAGTGCAATGGTTGCTATTTTAACATAGAATCACTAACAGATATTGAGGAAAGTCAGACTAAAAAAAATTTTCATCTCAGCAACACATGACACTTAAGAAAAAAACACCATCAAAGACTTAGAAAATTCAAATTTGGAAAATATTCAAACTGAGCTGGGCGTGGTGGCACAAGCCTATAATCCCAGTGGCTCAGGAGGCTGAGACAGAAAAACCACGAGTTCAAAGCCAGCCTCAGCAACTGCAAGACGTTAAGCAACTCAGTGAGACCCTGTCTCTAAATAAAATACAAAACAGGGCTGGGGACGTGGCTCAGTGGTTCAGTGCTTCTAAATTCAATCCCCAGTACCCCCCCACAAATAAGAAAAGAAAATATTCAAACTGAGCTGGGGGCATAGCTCAGTGGTAGCCTGCTTAGCATGCTTGAGGTCCTGGATTCAATTTGTAGTACACCAAAAAAAAAAAAAAAAAAAATTCAGACTTAGAACTTCAAAGCAATCTTACTAAAGGTTACATCCTAGTTGACTAGATGACTTTATTATTCTAAAAACTGTGTAGACAAATGCATATTTAAGCTACAAAATGGAATTTGTAAAATCAAAGTTATTTTCATCCAACTGATTTTTCTATTGCTTCTCCCCATTGCACACAATTTGGTTACTTTATGGCTCTCTCTCTTTCCACCTCCATGTCCAATATATAGTTAATGCTTGAGAAATATACACCAGCTAATAAGACAACATTGGGGGCAGGACTAAGGGCTCACCTTTTTTTTTGGTACTGGGGATTGAACCCAGGGACACTTCACCACTGAGTCACATCCCCAGCCCTATTTTGTATTTTATTTAGAGACAGGGTCTCACTGAGTTGCTTAGGGCCTCGCTAAGTTGCTGAGGCTGGCTTTGAACTCATGATCCTCCTGCCTCGGCTCCTGAGTCACAAGTGCTAGGATTACAAGTGTGCGCCAGCGCACACACTACTTTCATCTATTTTAACTACTTTCATCTCCTCATTTTCTGTAAGTCTTTACTATTTTTAAATATAATAATTAATGAAAGGGATGTTTCAGTAAGCCATAATCACTACTTAAAAAAAACTAAAATACATTTTTTCTTTTCTTTTGCTGTACTGGGGATAAAACCCAGGGGCACTTTACCACTGAGCCACATCCTCAGCTCTTTTTGTTCCTTACTTTGAGGCAGGGTCTTGCTAAGTTGCTGAGGCTGGCCTTTAGCCTGGGATCCTCCAGCTTCAGCTCCTTAAGGTGCTGGGATTAGAGGAGTGTGCCAATGTACCTGGCCCCAGACCTTTTTTGTTTGTTTGTTTTTTAATTTTGTTTTGAAACAGGTCTCACTAAATTGCCCAGGATGACCTGAAACTTGGAATTCTCCCGCCTCAGACTACTGAGAAGTTGGGATAATAGGCATGTGCCACCAAGCCCAGCAATGCATTTGTTCTTTTTTGTTGTTGATCTAATTAGTTCAACAGGAGAATGCATTTATACATTTGACAGATCATACAAAAATAAAGTGTAATCTCTCATTTTTCTGATTATACTTAATGCCAATTCCATATATTAAAACTTAATTTATGTTTGGAGGGTACAAAAAGAATCTGCAAAGAATCCATTATATTTGATCCATTAGGATCCACCTTCACAGAGCATCAATGATCAAGGTAGCCAAAGTGAGAAGACCTTGACCTAATTTTTTTTCAAACACTCATCAGGTGCCACCAGTAAAAACTCCTTAAAACAAAACACTCTTTCAAGTTTAGAGTAACTGAGGTTATTTTTTAAATGTGTGCCTTATTCTAATCAGAACAAGCAATAATACCTCTGTAAGTTCAAGGAGATCATCTGTTCTTCTATCCCTTTCTTTGCCTGAGAAATTCTTTTCCTTTGCCTCAAGTATTGACACTTTCCTCCTGAGTAATCCATTGCTTCCACTGCCCAGGCGGAGTCGAGCTGACACTTCTTCAGATAAGTCAGGCTCCAGTCGGTGTCCCCTCCGCTGATCAAAAAGTTTCCATATTTTATTGATATGCTTGATATTTGCACACATTACACATTTTCCACATGAAATATAAAACTGTGTCATTATCATAAAAGAAAAGAGCATTAGCAAATCCTGAAAGTGAATAAAGTAGATTCAGCATAGCTGTCTGTCCTGGCGAGGCAGAACAAAGAAGCTCCAGAGGTAAGGCTCAGAGACCATTTATTTACAAATCATAGAAGAGAACACCAATCACTTTCCCTTAAAGTAGCAAGAAAAGTAGTTTCGGTTTTTATGATCCAGTTAAAAATAATGTTTTTTTCAGTTTTAAAGAGCTTTTAAAATGTGACCTAAAATCCCATCACTGAGAACAAACTACTGCTACACTTGTGCTAAGTAAACTTGCTCTATTTCATCTTTTAAAAAGTAATCATAGGGGCTGGAATTGTAGCTCAATGGTAGAGTGCTTGCCAAGCACGTGTGATGCACTGGGTTCGATCCTCAGTATAACATAAAGGTACTGTGTTCATCTACAACTTAAAAATGGCTTTTTAAGAAAGTAATTATAACTTGGGAGGCTGAGGCAGGAGGATCGTGAGTTCAAAGCCAGCCTCAGCAACTTAGCGAGGCCCTAAGCAACTCAGTGAGGCCCTAAGCAACTCAGTGAGACCCTGTCTCTAAATAAAATACAAAATAGGGCTGGGGATGTGGCTCAGTGATCGAGTGCCCCTGAGGTCAATCCCCAGTACCAAAAAAAAAGTAATTATATATTACAGAAAAATGCATAAAAAGGGAAGGTTAAGCTGACCACTAATGGCCAATAATGTAATCAACCATGCCTATACAATGAAGCCCCCATAAAAGCCCAAAGATTGGGTTCAGGAAGTTTTTGGATGGCTAAACACATGCAGAAGTTTGGAGGGTGGCATGCCCAGAGACAGCATAGAAGTTCTACATCCATGCATCTCTTTCATCTGGTAGTTCATCTGTATCCTTTGTAATGTTTGTCCATTAAAAATGAGTAAACATGGGGGAAAAAAGAGAAAAATGTACAAATCAGTAATGCATCACTTTAATTAATAACCACCATTCAAGTTAAAAAGAATTCTGCCAGCACCCCAGAAATAATGACAATCCCTTCCCTATTATAATACTATGTAAACCTTAACATTAGCTCTAAGTCATCTAGTAGAACTATTTTTAAAATAGGAAATTTATTTAGAAATGGACTCTAGATTAGAACCACTAGTCCTAACACCTCTAGCCAGTATCCTTCATTCCAGCTGTCAGGTATACTAGTCTTTCCCTTAGTGAAGATGGAAGAAGGATATATTTCTTCACTCCACTCTGTCCTCTCTCATGTTTAGCTCCCTCCTTCTTTCACATTTTGCTCCACAGGTGAAAACTAACAAACACAAAGGACTCTACTCTGAATCACTGAAAATGAGGAACTCAGAAAAGGGAAAGCTCTAAGACTTATGACATAAGACTATGACTTAGTCTTTTGAATTCTAATTCTTGGGGAACACAAACTTGAAACTGTTAGTTAACACAAAGCAATCACCTAGATTTTTATAATTTTATGTATCTAAATTATGAAATAACCTAAAACTTCAAGTTTAGATCTAACTTAGGAAATTATTTCTTTTGGACATTGAATGTTTATCAAAATACTTCACCATTATTAAATGTGTTAATATTGCTATGGAGGTCACTGAAACACTTTATTCTTATACTTATGTAGAAATATAAATTCAAATTAAGTACAGATGGCTAATATTTTCAAGTAAATCTGAAACCTTGACTCTGAAAACAAACTCCTCAACATATCTTGTAGAGACTTAAATGTTTTTAAAAGTTCTCCAAAAGGTGGAATACGATACAATAAGGGTTGGTATGGAGTCAGGGTGGTGGTCTCTCATAAAGAAAGGTAACTACAGAAAACATAAAAATCAGCAACCCAGAAGGACACAAAAAGTTATATATCTTCAAAGCTTGTTTTTTGAAAGTAGTGGAATTAGAAATCAAAGTAATACATGCCTGCTACCTTTTTTCAAGGGCATCAAAACATAAATCCAGTGAATGAACAGACATAAAATTTAACTAGGGTTTCTACTTACACCTTCATTTTCAAGTCTGATTCCCACCATCTTCTCTGTATCAGAAATTTTCCCTTTGGAGCACCTGAGGAAAAAAATTAAGAGACTACGGACGTCTGCTAGACAATCTTAACTTGGTCCATATTAGACTACTTTTAAAAATGATTCATTTATAAACAAAAATTATCTGGAGTTTACATAATCCTTTACACCAATGGTCAGCAAATCTTTCTGAAAAGAATCAGATGGTAAACACTTCAAGTTTGGCAGATTTCATAGCCTCAGTCACATCTTCTCTACTACTATAGTTTAAAAGCAGGGACAGGATGTAAATGAATAAGCATGATCATGTTCCAATAAAACTTTATTTATAAAAAAAAGTAGGTGGGCAAAACTGGCCTGGCGCCTAGGCCACAGTCCACAAACTCTGATACAAAGAAACTATTTCTAAAATCCTAAAACATGCAGAACTACCTTCACTGGTCTTGTATTAGAGATACTCATTACCAGAGATGCTACCTTGCCCACACTCCTAAGAAGCAGCTACCTCTCCAAGTACTAGGCACACTCCCAAGGCATATGATTTAAGAGCTACTTATGGAGATGGGCACGGTGGTGCTTACCTATAATCCCAGTGACTTGGGAGGGTAAGGCAAGAGGATTGCACATTTGGGGCCAGACTTGATAACTTAGCAAGACCCTTCTCAAAAAAATAAATAAATAAAAAAGGGCTGGGGTGGGGGGTTAGTTCAGTGGTGGAGCATTTGCCTAGAATTCACAAGGTCCTAGATTCAATCTCCAATCTCTCTCTCTCTCTCTCTCTCTCTCTCTCTCTCTCTCTCTCTCTCACACACACACACACACACACACACACAAAAGCTATTTATATACATGTACATATGTGCTTGCCCAGCTACCAGAGTTGAAGATACTTAACAATTTCATCAAAACTAGTTGCTCCTAACTTATAAAGTGAGAAAATACATAAGAAAACTTAGAATTAACTGAACAATGTACCTCTTCTCACTTCTCATTGGACATAGAGGTCCCCTTGTTTCAGCAACTCTATCTGTGAGGATGGTAAAGAAAAGATTAAATATTTCCTCTACTAATCAATCACAGGCTTGAATTGCAACTCACCATTTTTAAAGTACCAGAACATTTGTTTATTTACTCTAAAACACTGAAGTGAACTCTAAAGATACCAACCTCCTTACAAACTAAGTAGCTTAAAATTGCATAAATTTGATCTTCAAATATCTTTAGCATAGGCTGAATGATAAGTTCATTTGATAAATTATAATTTAGTATCATTCAGTAGACAGTTGGTGGAGAAATTTAGGCAGTTAACATAAGGATTATAAGTTAATTAATTTATATTCATAAAATATGCTACTATAAAACCTCAGAATAATAACCAAAAGGTATTCTATGAATCAATTTCATCTTAAAACAGTTTTTTTTTTAAATGAAACTCCTGGTACTATGTAAATACCAGTCCACGTCTTGAGGTTTAACAGTGTTTAAAGGCTTGGGACACCATCTTACACTTTTGTGTCAATTTTCAACCTCATAGGCACACTCTAACATGAACTAAGGTCTAAAATTAAGACAAAGTTAGATCTAAGAACTCACATTGTTTTGGAACAAACTGAGTTGCTCTGACTCCGTGATTCTGCTCCTCCCCCCAGGCTTTGGTCTTTAATGTGTCCATCTGACTTCTCTGAGAGCTTAGAAACACAAAAAGCAAGAAAGATCAGATACAACAAAGAAAAGCTACCTTAAATATTAATTACCTCTGTCTGACAAACTTCTCCAAACAGGGGTTACCGATTACCTTTTAACATCAACAACAACAAAGAAGAAGCAACGCAGTAGCATCTGGGTCTAGGATAAAAGCAATTTAACCTTGATTCTAAGCTATCTAACCTCCATTTTCTGTGTTTGTATTTGATTCTAAGCTATCTAACCTCCATTTTCTGCATTTGTATTTGTAGATGTGTGCACACCTATAATCCCAGTCACTATGGAGGCTGTGGTAGGAAGACTGAAAGCTCCAGACTAGCCTCAGCAACTCAGTAAGATCCTGTTTCAAAATAAAAAAGGATTGGGGGTTATTCAATGGTAGAGTGCCCTTGTATACAGTACCACCACCAAAAAAACCCCCTAGGTGTTCTCTATTCCTAGTGCCACCTTGACTGAAAGAAAAATCTGTTAACTCAGATTAAAAGATAAAAAAAGGGCTGGGAACTGCAGTGCAGTGGTAGAGCATAGTATACATGAGGCTCTGGTTTCAATTCCCAGAACCACTAAGTAAGTAAGTAAGTAAATAAATGATTTAAACTATATATTTAAATAAACTCTAAAGCAATATGTTAAAAACAGGAACCTAAAAAAGCCTGTTTTGAGGGTTTTGCCAAAATGACAAAGCCAATGGTTCATCAAACATATTGCTGCTTCCAACAGTGGCTAATCAAAATGGAGAATATACTAACATTCTTAAGAGAATTAAAAAACAATAAAACAAAACATAGTTCATAAAGTTAAAATTCTTAATAAATTTATTATTTCTGCCTTCAACAAGCTCGAGTCTTGTGACTCTCACCTTCAATTTGCTATAACATAATCTGTGGAATCTGTATTTTCACACCACTTGTTAGAATTACCAAGTGAACCTCAATCCTGAGCTCACACATTTTTGTTCTTTTATCACAAGCCAGACATCTCCTTCTGCCACTCTAATTTATTTACTCATATTATTTATTATTTAATTAATAAGCAATCTTATAAGGAAAATTCTTATGACTTTAATCTTATCTCTAAAGTAGAGGGTTTCCAAGAATGCTAAAATGCAATCACTGAAATGCCTCAGGTAGAGAGAGAGAAAGAGAGTGAATGTGTATATGTGACTTACAGATTGTAAGGATGGGGGAGGAAGGAAAGAAAAAAACAGACTGTGAGGAAGAGAAGGAGAGAGAAAGGAAAAAGAAAAGAGAAATAGAAGGAAAGGCAGGAGAGAAGAAGCAGGGAAAAAAGAGGTAGAAAGAGACAAAGATTATGGAAAGTGTGTGTGCTGGGAAAGTTGGAACACTGCCCTTGGGTACTGACTTCAACCAGTGCTTCACTTTTCTAGATTAGAATTTCAAGTGAGAGCTCACTTAGACAAAGTATTCTAAAGCTAACAGAAAACTAATTTTGTAAAAAACCCTGTTCTATATAATGAATTATTACATACAGTGTCCAGGCAAATTGCAGGGCTGTTTCTTTCAGTGTTAACCTTTTTTTTTTTCCCTTACGAGACCATCCCATAAATCTCTCTCCAAAAACAAAGAAAAAAATGTATAACAAAGAAAGAATTTGTCTTTTTATTTCATTTTTACCTATAATGATGTGAAGTCACAGGCGGGACAGAGTTTCCATGACCACCTTCTTTAAGTCGCTCCAATAACCTTCGGTACTTCTCTCTTTCCTCTTTTTGAACACCCTGAATAAACGAAAGCAGGGTAGATAAGTACTAACACATTAAACCTAAAAGTAAATCACAATCAGAGACTAAGAGGTCAAATGCAGCCCACAGATGTATTTTATTTGCCAGCACAATGTCTTTAAAGTTTCTTTGAACCATCAACCTTATAAATTTTTTTTAAAGTCCAAAAATCTGGCCTCTTTTGAAAAATTAGATCAACAATCTGGATATAGCACTATCCCCTTTAGATGGGCCATTTGCTCTCCATCCCACTTCACTCATTTACCTTATCTGCTAAATCTTAATGACATCTGAGTTTTTGACAGAATTAGGTTGAACAAAATTGGGTTAACTGCAAAAAAAAAAAAAATTAGCGGAAATAATCCACTTGCATAATCAGAATCTGTAGCCTCCAAAATGGAACTGGTCTCTCCAAAATTGCCAGTGACCTTTTAGTGGCCATATCCAAAGTACTTTTTCAGCCTTTACATTATAAAGATCTCCCTTCAGCATCTCACCACCAGCTGACCTTGCCTTGCTTTCCTGGATATTAAATTCTTCTGATTTTTCTTTTTTTCTCAGTCTCCACTGAATGTTAATCCTTCTTCTGCCTGCCATAATGCTGATGGTTTTGTCCATATTGCTTCTCACACTACATTCTTTCCCTGAATAATCTTATCAGCTCCCTTGATTTGAATAACATCAATATGCAGAAAATTCAAAAATGTGTCTCTAACCCTGCCTTCTTCTCAAAACTCCCATCACCTATATCCAAGAGTCTACAGGAGAGGTCTTCTTGCGTGTTGCACAGGCACTTTAAACAATGTCCAAAACTGAAGTCATCATCTTCCCCCTAAACACATAGGGTATCTTGGTCAGTGACACATATTGATCCGAGACTGACATCGGGGACTCAGGCTCTTCTATGTTATATCACACTTAATCAATTAAAAAAAAAGTCCTTGTTAATGTTACCTACCACTCTTTCTAGAATATATCCTCTCTGTCTTCTTGACAGACATTTGCTTAGTAATCCTGTCTCTGTTTTCTCACCTAAAAGACTGAAGTCTTTAACATCTCTTAAAATTCCCTCAGGGCCTATGGTCCATTCTTTTCTCTGCCTAATGGTTTGCTGAGTTACACTTTATTAAAAAATTCCTAGAGGGCAAAGACCACATTTTATTCAAGTTTGAATTTCTCACAGCCATCACAGTATCTGGACCCAAATAAATACTTTTCTGATGAACTAAACAACTCACTCAGAAAATCATCTAGTGAACTGAAATAGCTGATGGTCCTGGAATGCCAAATACAGAAATAATTCCAAATTTTCCTAGAATGAGTAAAGACCTTAAGAGAGAAATGAAGAGAAAGTATTTCTTCATCATGCTAAGTGCTTTGAAAAGGGAAGGAAAAACCAGAGAAGCACATCATTGACTCTCACTTAGTCACAGTTCTTAGCATATAAAAGAAACAGAATAATTCAGGCACTCATAAAGAAAGAATCTATGATCTTATCTCTCCCTAATATGATTCCTTTTCCTTCTTCATAGGGAAAAAACTACATCCGAAAATTGACTCAATTATGTACATTCCAAATTATCTCTAGAAGAACATATACAGTAACATTCATTGCTTGCTAAGAGTCAAACTGAGTGGTGGAAGCCAGGTATGGAAGGCACACAGGAAATGTACAGTCACTACCCACTTTTGTACCTTTAGTATAGTACACATATTATTTATTACCCAAAAATATTTATTTATTTATTTTTTTAAAGAAATTAGGCTAAAAGGGCTTACCTCCTCCACAGTACAATGGGGACGCCTCAGACCCTTGCCACTATCTTCAGAAATCATCTCTGTTACAGCCTGTTCCTGAGGTTTCCACGTTAAGGAACTCTCTGGATTGCTTTTGCTATGGCGACGGCCACCTGGTCTTCTATTATAGCCTTCTGAGTTTAGAGTAAAACTGACAGAAAAAAAGAAGAAGAATGTATCACCAGACTGCAGAAAGTGCTAGAATTCAAGCTCCTATACAGTCTGTGATTATGCTGTCCAAGCTTAGGCTTGCTACTTGTTAGACAACTACCACTTGTACAAGTAAACTCTATCCCTAGATACAGGTACCCCAGCATTCCACTAGAGAATATGTATTTCCAATCACAAGGGTTATCACATGAAAGCTCTCTTCCTCACGACCAATCATCCAACCCCAAACCTAGAGTGAGCTCCCCTACTGCACACATCCCCATAATGCCCATATTACACTTTTCCTTTAAGCACCATAAAAATTAATTATTGGTGTGATTATTTAAAGTCATACCACTCTGTCATACCACACTATGTCATAAAGTCTATAAAAAGAGAGATTCTACCTTTTATCATTATATCTAAGTACAGGACCTAAACCAAGAGCAACTCAAATAATATCTGCTGAATGATAAATTAATAAATGCTAGACTGGCTGGGCACGGTGGTGCATGCCTGTAATTCCGGTGGCTCGGGAGGCTGAGGCAGGAGGATTGCGAGTTCAAAGCCAGCCTCAGCAAGGGCAAGACACTAAGCAACTCAGTGAGACCCTGTCTCTAAAATAAAATACAAAATAGGGCTGGGGATGTGGCTCAGTGGCAGAGTGCCCCTGAGTTCAAAACCCAGTTCCAAAAAAAAATAAAAAATAAAAATAAAATAAATAAATGCTAGACTGGGCACTGATGGTGCGTACCCAGAGTCCCAGCTACTTGGGAGGCTAAGGGAGGAAGACTGTTTCAGCCCAGGAGTCCAAGGCCAACCCAGGCAACATGACAAGACCCTGTCTTAAAAAAAAGTAAAAGTAAAATTAAATTAATAAATGCTAAAGAAATTGAAGTCACAGAACTCCTCTTGAATCACTGTGGCTATTGACAATTATCTGCTTCTTCTGCCATTTCCAATAATGGAACAAACTGATTATCATATCCCCAATAAGATATTTTGGAAAGAATACAATGCCACTTACGTAGCGTTACTACAAATTTATTGCACAATTTGAAGCAAATCATAAGTAAACATCAGACAGAATTAAAATATAAGGCAGAAGCAATGGCACATTGTTATAGTCTCAGCAACTCAGGAGGCTGAGACAGGAGGATTACAAGAAGCCACTCAACAATTTTTTTGGGGGGGTACTGGAGATTGAACCCAGGGGCACTCCACCACTGAGCCACATCCTCCCCCCTATTTTTTTTTTTTTTTTTTTTGGCAGAGCTGGGGATTGAACCCAGGGCCTTGTGCTTGCAAAGCAAGCACTCTACCAACTGAGCTATATCCCCAGCCCTCTCCCCCCTATTTTGTATTTTATTTAGAGACAGGGTCTCACTGAGTTGCTTAGGGCCTCGCTAAGTTGCCCAGGCTGGCTTTGAACTCGTGATCCTCCTGCCTCAACCTCCCAAGTGCTAGGATTACAGGCGTGTGCCACCACGCCCAGTCCCTCAGCAATTTATCAAGACCTGTCTCAAAAAAAAAAACAACAACATGGACCAGGGATGTATCTCAGTGGTAAATCACCCATGTTCAATCCCCAGTTCTAAAAATTAAAATTAAAATAGTAGTACCATTAAAGACAAAGACACACTAAGGAGGGGTTCTAAATTAAAGTACATCAAAGAGACAAAAACAAATGCAATACATGATCTAGCAGTGGATCTTGGTTCAAGGAAGGGAAAAAAGCCATAATGAAATTTAAATATGACCTATAGATTATGATAACATTTTATCAATGTTAAATTTTCTGATTTTCATAACCTATGATTATGTAAGTAAATCAAAGTTCTCACTCTTAAGAAACAAACACAAGAACTTTGGATTTCAGGGGCAAGGCTATTTACCTAACAGAATTTCAAAAATATGTGGAACAAAAACTGATATACATGAAAGGAGAAATAGACAAATCCAAATTATAGTAGAAAACTTTAACTCTTCACTCCTCAATCAATAGACAGAAAAATAAGTAAAATCTATAAAATCTTTTCAGTTGACTTGACCTAACTGACAGTTATAGAACACTCTATCCAACAACAGAATACAATCTTTTGAAGAACAAATGGAATACCATCCAACAGACCTTACTCTACACCAAAAAACAAACATCAACAAATATAAAAGAACTGAGATTATACAAAATAAAGTCTCTGACCATAAAAGAATTAAATTAAAAATCAGTAACATTACAATATATCTGGAATGTCCCAAATATTTGGAAATTAAATAGTATACTTCTAAATAATCATAGACCAAAGAAGAAATAAAACAGAATTAGAAAATATTTTAAACCAAATAAAAATGAAAACCAACATTTAAAAATTTGGAATATGCAGCTAACACAGTGTTTATAGGGAAACTGATAGCATTAAAATGCTTAGAAAAGTCAGGTGCAGTGGCACATGCCTGTAATCCCAGCACTTGGGAGGCTGAGGCAGGAGGATCACATTCAAAACCAGCCTCAGCAACTTAGTGACGCCCTAAGCAACTCAGTGAGACCCTGTCCCTAATATCTATCACACAAGAACATTTCTCACCTAACAAAACAAACATCAAATTCAGTAATGTTAGGAATGATATACAATAATGTAACACGTAATACATATTTAAATTTCTCTGAAGCTATTAAAAACATCCTTCACAGAATTCTAGATCTAATCCAAGATCTCATGTTGCATTTTATCATCATATCTTCATTCTCCTTTAATCTGAAAATTCTTCACCATTTTAATATTGTTAGTAGAATGAAGTTTAATTTCAGATTAACTCACTTTCTCATAGATTCTGATTATTGGTTTTTGCAGAAATACTACATTACATGATGATATCTTTCTCAGCCATGTCAGTTGGTCCCACTTGTGGTGACTTAACTTTGATCCTTTGGTTAAGGAGGTGTCAGATAGTTTTCCCTAATATTTTTCTCTTTATAATTAATAAATAATTTTTTGGGAGATATTTTGAGTTTATACAATTATCCTATATCTCATCAAACTTTTACGTACTAGTTTCAGCTTAATTGAGACTCCCATTCACATCAATCATTACTGATAATCACAAAATGATGAATTTTTAAGTTTTATCATTCTTTCTGTACTTATAATTGGCATTCTATTACAAAGAATATCTTCCTCTCTACATAATATAGATTTACTAATATCTGTATTCCCATCTTCATTCATTTTGATGCTTAAATTGTCCCCAGTTTGGCCAGCGAAGTTTCCTCTTATTTCGGTTAGCATTTCACCATAGTTCTGGAGCCCTCCTTTCTTTCTGGCATAAGATATTCCAGTCTCACTTTGTATTTTCCCTCCTGGCCCTAGTCATTCATGCAACCCCAGAGGGCCCTGAGTTTTAGTTGGTGTTTCACTCTTAAATATAAGTGGATAGTCAAGGATTATCAGGTATTTGAAGAAAGACTCTTAACTTGAAAGATAAGCTCAATAAACCAAAGAGAGGGCAAAATAAAGGAAAAAGACAATGCAGGGACAAGAAATTTGAAAATAATATTAAGATAAGAAAAGATATTTTGCATCTTTACGATAAGAACAAAATACTTGGCAAAGGAAACAAACATGAAATGGGGGAGAAGAGGACTCTATCAACTTAAAAACGATGACAGCTTAAAAAAAAATCAGTAAAAAATGATTTTGAAAAGAGAAAATAAAGTCAAGTTTGGTGGCATATGCCTGTAATTCTTGGAATTCTTGCCTCTTGAACTCCAAGTGCAAGAACAGCCTGGGCAACTTATAGAGACTCTGTCTCAAAATAAAAAATCAAAGCCAGGCATAGTGGTATACACCTGTAATCCCAGGGAGGTTGAGGCAGAAGGACTGTAGGTTCAATATTAGTCTCAGCAACTTAGCAAGGCCCTAAGTAACTCAGTGAGATCCTGTCTCAAAATAAAAAAATAAAAGGGTTGTGTAGAAGTGGCAAAGCCCCCCATCCATCCCCAATACTAATAAATAAATAAATTAATAAAATAATTATTTAAGAAAGGCTGCCGATATGCCTCAGTGATAGACACTTACCTAACCTGTGTAACTGCCCCCGCAATACGCTCACAAAAGGTTCTAAAAATCAGATCAGATCAGGATATGGGCATATAATATAGATAGAAAAGTAACACAACTCAGTGCAAGTCTCTTAACTAGTTGTATGATATTCAGCAAGTTACTACCCTAAGAATACTTCCTTAACTATGTTAAGTAGTACAAAAGTGAAAATGCATAGCAAGAGTAAAAACTTAATTGCTAAATTTCCATTTACTGAAAGGCAGAATTTAACACTTACCCAAAGGAAGGCAGGACTCTACGTGGTTGATCTCGGGTTACTGTCACTCTGATCTTAGGATAGTCACTTATTCCATTAGGAGATTTATTACCTATTTGAAGAATGTATTTGTATTGTGAAAGAAAAAGAAAACTTTGTGACCACACTGCATTAGGACAGAAATTTGTGAGCACTTTACACTTGACTAAATAACTTGGTTTTTCAAATTCTATTAATAGACAGCACAGGAATCCAGTATAAATGTTGTAAAAAGTTAAAGCAAAGCAATAGGAGAGGCTGGGGATATAGCTTAGTGCTAGAGCACTTTGGCTGGCAATGCATGAAGCTCTGGCTTTGAGCTCCCAGCATCACAAAAGAAATAATAATAATAACAAATTACTTAATACTCAAATATTATGAACAGATCAAATTCAATTTACATTAACTTTTCTAAATGATATAAAGACTTCAGATGGGCGTGGTGGCACACGCCTGTAATCCCAGCACTTGGGAGGCTGAGGCAGGAGGATTGTGAGTTCAAAGCTAGCCTCAGCAACTTAGCGAGGCCCTAAGCAACTCAGTGAGACCCTGTCTCTAAATAAAATACAAAATAGGGCGGGGGGTGTGGCTTAGTGGTTGAGTGCCCCTGAGTTCAATCCTCAGTACTCCCCCAAAAAAAAGACTTCAAAGAGTTAACAACTTGGGCTAGAGATATAGTTCAGTGATACAGGGCTTGCCTAGCATGCCTAAGGCCCTAAGTTCACTCTCCAGCACCTCAAAAAAAGGAGAAAAAAAAGAAAGAAAAGAAACATCTTTGTTCCAAGTCCTTTGGAACTAGATTCTCAGCCACAGGAGTATCCATTTTTAACCTTGGCTCCTCTTTGCTACCAGAGGCAGTTTGCCATAAAAAATTGAGGCGTACAACACAATGGTATTGATCATTTCCTTAGCTTCTTCCATTTCTGACTTCTGAACACACAACTTCTCCACAGCTCAGTTTCCCTAACTTCCTTCTCTTGTTCTCAAACTTTACAACCCTACCAGCATGGCAGACATCACAACTATTTCTTAGAACTCTGGATCCTCCCACTTTTCCCCATCATATTATTTTGTATGGCACAGAAAATAATTATAATTCTATTTCAGGGTTTACTGATGATACGGAAGCCTCTAATCCATAAAACTACAAAATTGCTCACCAAATAGATGACGAATTGCTTAATGGAAAGAACAATGTTTTATCATTCTCTTATTTGTGATAATAACTTAGCACAGGGCCTGGCACAAAGTAAGCTCTCAGGAAATTTTTTTTTTTTTTTTTTTTTTGGTGGAGTGGTGGGGGTTGAACCCAGAGCCTTGCGCTTGTAAGGCAAGCACTCTACCAACTGAGCTATGTCCCCCGCTCAGAGGATTTTTTTACACTAATGAACAACTAACTCTTAATCTAAGTCACAGGATAGTACAAACAGAAAACAATAAATTCAATGACAACAATTCCAAAAGAAAGCTCTAGGTTGAACATTTCTCATCCAAAAATCTGGGGGCTGATGCTCAAATATTTATAGCTTCAGATTTTGGATTTTTGGATCAGGGATGCTCAATTGGTTAAGACCATACAAATACTCCAAAATCTGAAATACTCCAAAACCTGAAAAATGTCTGGTCCCAAGCATTTCACATAAAGATACTTACACAACCTGTAATTTGCTTTTAGAATGGTAGAGAGAATATGTCTTTATTCTCATCCCAATCCAAATCGATGTTTTCCTTTCATATTCTCAAAACTTAGGGAAAAATGGGCAGAAGGAAGTACAGGGAAGCAAAAATATTTTTGACCACCTCACCCAGTTTCAGCATGTTGTTCCAGGATCCAGAACCTGTCAGTTCACAAGATGAAGAGTTCGAAAATACCTTAAAATCAAACAGAATCACCTCTGTAGCATCTAAATTTTTCAATTTACATAAGTTTCTAATATGAAAAGATCACACTGTTGGTGATTATTTTCTTAGCTGGCTCAAAGAAACAGTATCATCAAGATCAAAGGTTTAATTTGTCAAGATATACAAAAGGATGTAAAAAATGACAATAGCAGAATGTATGTATTCTTCACACATACATTAAGAAAAGCAAAAGCAATTCTATTATTTATAAATATTTTTTAAATGTTTAAATTTTTAATCTTTAATTTCTTGATCTTTGTACCACAGCTAATAAAGACAAGAACATTTCTGGGAGGAAGTCATTCACATTAATTTAAAAAAAGGAATATTTCTAAAATTTAACTTTAATGATTAAACACAAATATCAGCAGCCTTTGGGGCTATGGGTGCAACTGTGTGGTAGAGCACATCCTTAGCATAGATGAGGATCTGGGTTCAATCCCAGAACCAAACAAAACAAAACAAAAAAAGATCAGCACCCCTAGTGGAGTCCTATTCCCACTGACCTCTTCTGAAGGGGCCACATTCCGTGTTCCATTACAAGTAGAAGTCACCATGGGCTTTGTGGTCAGCTGGAATGGGAATCCAAATAAGCTGGCAGCATTGTAGAGACTGTTTTTCACTTGGTGAATAAAGCAATCTAGAAGATGTCAACAAACTATAAATTCAGAGTAGTAAACTTCCAGAAAAATAAAAAAGTTATATCTTGGAAAGAACCTCTCTAATCTTTGTTAAAAGTCCAATTTCTAAGCACTAAAGTAAAAGTCCCATTTCTAGGCACTAAAGTAAAAAGGTATGTATAAAAATATTTTTTTCTAACTGAATAACTGGAATTCTAGTATTGTAATCTTTTAAAATAAAATATTCAAGATGCTACCTAAACGTAGAACCATTACTTTAGCAAATCACAGATTCACAAAGAAATGTGCTGAAATGGCAGCTTTTAAGCAGCAACTTCTCCAGAATATATAAAGTGAATTTTTACCAGAGACATGAGGGTATAAACTAAACAAGGATCTTATAACCACTAAGGAAGACAGAATCCTACAGGAAACACTGTAATTTATTCCCCAATCTGTCTTTACTTCCCAGGCAAGTAACTATATTTGTTCTCAACAACTACTTACTAAGCCCCTATTCTATCTTGGCTAGGTGAAGTATAAAACATACAACTCTTAAGCACCTATGATAAAATAAGCTATTCCTCTCTCTGCTGGATTAGATGTGTTGAAAGATCTGACTTGCCTCTTCCTGTCACCAAAAATAAAGACCACAAAGTTAATAAGTAAGTAAATAAGGAGGAGGGGTAGATCTCAGTACTTTCCCCTTTCAAAATATTACCTTTTTCTCAATTCCTACACATGTATGTTTTCTATAATTTCCTTTCTATGTCCTAATTAAGGGTATTCTAAGGCACCAGTTTCTGCTTCAGAGCCTGCAATGGTGGTTTTAAGCAATAAGAGCTCCAGAATATGTAAATATAAAATACTTTACAGAAGATAACAACTAAGCAAATGGGAGGATGCGATGGCCAGGAAAATAGAATCCAACTTGAAGTAATTTGTTATATGATAATAATTAAAAAAACCAAAGTTTGCAAATGAGTTGTTTCTCATTTTAGGAATTCAAGGTTATTCTTATAATAGTGCTGAAGGATACAATTTATATTCTGCTATGAATATAAATGAGAGAAAAATCAAGTTAGGGATTGATGCTTAACCCACAAACTGTCATCCAGACCCCAGATAATAAGAGATAACCTGGATAATACAGTAAATAGTAGCCACTAAAAAGTATTTAATATTTTTCTACAAATTTTGTCAAAACCTGAGTATGACCCAAGATATGTCAAAAGATTTCACTGATTAAAAAAAAAAAAAAAAAAAGGAACAAAGGCAGTCCTGCCTCATCTGTAACACGGTAATGAGACTACCATGTTTTCCTAAGACTAGACTAAATTGATCTCTGACAATCCCTTTCAACTATGAAATCATGAGTCTGATTCTGCAATCCTTTCTTTCTTTTACCCTTTCTTTTTTCTCTCAAAAGCAATAAAAAATTGTATTGTCCAATATAGGAGTAGGCAGGCAGATGTGGTTACCTAGTAATTTAATTCAAATTAAAAATTCAGTTACTAGCCAGATAAGGTGGCATACACCTGTAATCTCAGCTACTTGGGAGGCTGAGGCACTCTGGGTACCTTAGCAAGACTCTGACTCAAAATAAAATTTGAAAAAGGGCTAGAGATGTTTTCCAGTGATGAAGCATTTGCCTAGTATGTATAAGACTCTGGGTTCAATCCTTAGCACCAGAAAAAAAATTCAGTTACTGAGCCAGACTAGTCATTTCAAGTGCTCAAGAACCATCATCATAGGAAGTTCTAGCACTTTTTAGACATTTAATAACTCTCTAACAAGTACTGCCTCTGCAAGCCACCACTTCGGCCTTGGCTTAGATTCCCTTCTATAGTCTGCCACTCAGAAAATCATAATACAAGGTAAGCACCGTGACCCGCATCTGAAATCCCAATGACCTGGGAGGCTGAGGCAGGAAGATCACAAGTTCAAGACCAGTCTGAGCAACTTAGTAAGACCCTATCTCAAAATAAAAAATAAAAAGAACTGGGGATGTAGTAGCTTAGTGGTAAAGCACCCTTAGGTTCAATCCCCAGTACAAACAAACAAAAAACAAAGAAAGTCCTAATACATATGTAACAGATGATAGAATGGGTGCTCCTTAACACAGAAGGCCATAAAATAGATGATTACTACAAATAACTCAGGAACCTTCTGTAATACCACCACCAAAGTTTTTTTAAACTACATTCAAATACAAGTTAATGTTTATTTATGCTTTTATGATAATTTTAAATTACCACTGTAAATATAAAACCAACATCATATGTCTTATAAAGAAATGAAAACATTAAGTTCTGGCTGGGCCTGTTTAAAAAATGGGAGATTAGAATATATTAGACAAGTGTTGAAGAAATACTAGCACTAAAGACAAGATTTTCTTTGAAATAATTAGGAAATTAAAAATAACTGAAAAGAATATAATTTTCTTATTATATAATCATGATTCAAATGTAACATGTTACAAATGTTATATCCTCTAAAATCATTTCCTAAATTGGTATTTATCCCATGCTTTGGGACACAATGTAATGAATATACTATAAATTCCTTAATTGAAAATCTCCTGGGGGCTAGGGATATAGCTCAGTTGGTAGAGTGCTTGCCTTACAAGCACAAGGCCCTGGGATCAATCCCCAGCACCACACACACACACACACACACACACACACACACACAATCTCCTGTAATTTGACCTGTTTTCAGTCAATTTTTCCCCCTGAGCTCTAATAACAATGTCCTAAATTTATACAATTTTCCCATACTGTTTCCTATGTCTACATTGCTTTTTCTTCCTATTGATCTCTTTTGATATCCTATCTATCCATCTCACATTCCACATCTTCCCTTGAAAATATCTGAGACTCAATCAGTTGGAAATTGGATACAATTTTGCTACCTTTCTGGCATTTATCATGTCCTCACTGACATCAGCATTATTTATGTGCTTTATCTTACACCCCTTACCATGTAATCATGTAAGACCCTTAAAAATAGAGAACCTGTTTTTACGAATTTTTGTATTTCCTGTAGAACCTAACATATTGCAGGGCTGAAGACGTACCTTAGAGGTAGGGTGCCTAGCATGTGTGAGGCCCTGAGTTCAAAATCCCCAGTATAGAAAAAAAAGAAAAAAGAAAAAAAGAACCTAACACATTGCTTAGCATCAAGACATTCTCATTAAGTACTCACTGAATCAAAACATCTAAATATTAACATTGACAGGTCCACACTCAACTATCACATCTGGAATAGACCCAAATTCACATTACTGTTGAGGAAGAGTAGAATATAGAATTCTACTGAGCCTTTTCCCTCTAACCAAGTTTTATTCTCTTCTAACCCTGAAACTATATAGAAATAAGATTTGTGACAATAAATCAGATCACTTCATTTCGTTATTTGAATTTGATCACAGCTTAATTTCTACAAAATTTCCACCTTAAGAAGAAAAAACATCTTTTTTAAGAAGAACTTAAAATTTCAAAATGCAAATTCAATAAATTTGTTTGTTTATCTGGAAAGATATACAAGTCCCTGGTAACAGTAGTTACCTCCGGAAAATAACTGAGTAGGGAAGGAACAGAAAAGAAACTTACTTTTCACTGAATACACTTTTTATCTTTTTAATTTTGTTCCATACATGTTTTCCCACTAAAAAAGTAATTTTTAAAAATTATGTTTAGTACCTAATCTTGGTCTTTTAGCCGGTATTTCATCAGTGTCCACTGTAGAAAACAGAGTGCTAAAAGGAAAGAAAAAACATATATATAATCCATTTCTATAAATAAATTTAACTAGTCAAGGCTGGAGTGTAACTCAGTCATAAAGCTGTGTTAGCATGCACAAGGCCCTGGATCAAAACTCAACAGCAAAACAAAAAATATTATTATTCATATCATACCAAACATCTCTCTTTCATTCACTTTGTCATAAAATGAAATCCAACTAATGTTTTAAAAGAATGGCATCCTAAAGTAGGCTGTTAGCATTTGAGGGTTTAACATTATGGTTTCAACTATTCAAGAGACCTAAAATTCTTTGTCACATAATAATGGGTAATTTGGCCAATATTCAAACAATAAATAATTTCTTTCTGAAAGATGACCCCCCAAAGAAAGTCATCTCTTATTTCAGTTGACAACATAAGCAGCTTTAAAAGATATTTCCTAGCCAGGTATGGTGGTGCAAGCCTGAAATTCCAGTTACTTGGGAGGCTAAGGCAGGCAGATTATAAGTTAGAGGCCAGCCTTAGCAATTTAGTGAGAATCTGCCTAAAAACATAAATAGATAGATAGATAGATAGATAAATAGATAGATAGATATAAAAAAGAGGCTGGGGCTTGGGATATAGCTCAGTTAGTAGAGTGCTTGTCTTGCAAGCACAAGGCCCTGGGTTCAATCCCCAGCACTGCAAAAAAATAAGAGAGACTGGAGACATAGTGTAGTGGTAGCCGTACCTCTGTATTCAATCCCATTACTGGGGTGAAAAAATGACAGCTCTTAGCTAGAAAAAGGTGTTACATTTATCCAGCATTTTTATAATGGGAATTATATTACACTGGTAATAATTTGGAAATTCAGGGAAGTTTCTGGCCCTATATGTCAAGAATATTAAAGGCTTATGGTATATTAATCATCTTAAGTTTAATCATATTTACAAAGAGAGGAATTAAATGAGATCTCAGAAGGGATTATAACGTTAAACAGCCCAGTCAATTTTCATTTTCACTGAAAATTGGTTTCCATGAAGAAGGGTTTGTTTGCTTTTCTTTTGCCGTGTTGGGGATCTAGCCCAGGACCTCATAAATGCGAGGCAAAGTGTTCTACCACTGAGCTACACCCAGGCCCTAAGAAGGGTCATTTTATATGAAAGAGAAGAACCTAAACTGTAATTAAGAATAGAGGTTTGATCTCCCAACCCTTGTTTCCCTGACTTTCAGGAATTTATATCAAAAAGACAGAATAAGGGTAGGAGAACTAACAGACTCTTATTAAATAAATATGTAGCAAGTGCTTACCATACATCAGACTGTACAAGGCCCTCAGAGTAGAATAAACAAGTACAACCCCTCCATACATTAAGCCTCTGTTTAGGCACTTATGTTGTCAAATGATCCTAACATGAATCCTACCTGAAGGTAAAAAGGAAGAATGAGTTGAAACCATGTGTATCTGAAATGCTATAATTTAGTCAATAACCAATTCTGTCAATGACCTACATTCCCCAACTCATGCATTAATCATTTTGCTCTCTCAAGCTCCCCCCAAACCAACCCTATCTCCCTTGACTTAAAGGCTTAATTTAAACATGAAATTAGGGCAGGCATGGTGGTGCACACACTATAAGCCCTGCTACCTGAGAGGCTGAGACAGGAGGATCTCAAATTGGAGGTCAGCCTCAGCAATTTAGGGAGACCCTGTCTCAAAATAAAACAAAAAGGGTTTGGGGTATAGCTCAGTGGTATACACTCTAGGCCAGGCAGGGTGGCTCGCCCCTGTAATCCCAGCTACTCAGGAGGCTGAGGCAGGAGGATCTCAAGGTTGATGCCAATCTCTGCAATTTAGCAAGACCCTGTGTCAGAATAAAAAATAAAAAGGCCTAGCCAGGCGTGGTGGCGCATGCCTGTAATCCAAGCGACTTGGGAGGCTGAGTCAGGAGGATCGCGAGTTCAAAGCCAGCCTCAGCAACTCAGCGAGGCCCTTAGCAACTCAGTGAGACCCTGTCTCTAAATAAAATACAAAATAGGGCTGGGGATGTGGCTCAGTGGCCGAGTGTCCCTGAGTTCAATCCCTGGTTCCAAAAAAATTAAATAAATAAAAAGGCTTGTAAACTGCCCAGCACAGAAGGAAACAAAACAAAACAAAAACAAACAAAAGAAACAAAAAGGAAATTAAAATTAGGTGTACAGAATTTGTTTCATTTTCTAGATTAATTTTTAGGCAAGGCAATAGATATTATAAAATGAGAAGCAAACGAGTAGATATTAAGTAAGAACAATTTGTAGTTTCCCTTTGAACTGAATTTCCGAGTTCACATTAGTGGTCTAATTTAAAAGGAGGCAGGTACTTTTTTTTTTCTCGTACACTAATTCTTAAGGACATAAACACCCCCCTCCCCCTTCTGGCCCCAAACACACAGTGTTTGACAGCTGTTTTAGAACAAGGCAGCTGCTGTTTCTTGGTGCAAGAGAACAGTACTTGCAGTCAAAACGACTTGGGGCAAACTACCAGTCTCACTTCCCTTAACTGCGCTTACAGTCCGAAGATGACACTTGGGAGTGTGCTTTGTAAACAGTAAATAATTTTTAGTTTTTAGCCTAAGAGCAGTAAAATAGGAGAAAGCCTCTTTTGTTGTCAGCAATCAACTTGGACTCTGACGAGAACATTAAAGATCCTACCATCAAGACCACTCCAAAGACAACTAGCTCCTTCTTCATCAGGAGCCGCGTCCACACAGCGTGGCGGGAGCGACTACGTCACCAGGATACCAGCGACCCGCAGCTCCAGGGCCTCAGCCCAGCGGCCCGTTTAGGGGGAACATGGCCTGCCGAGCTGGACGGACGCTACCTCGGCCGAGGAGCCGCGGTGGGGGAGGGCAACCAACCAGGCCGGCACTCAGCCCCTTCTCGTCTCACCTGTTCGAGCGCCGCCTCTTCAGGAGGGCCCGGGCAGGGGGCACCGACCGGTCGCAGAAACGGAAAATGGTGCCGAGAATCCTAACCAGCCATCTGTACATACCAGGCCGGAGCAGCAGCGGCGGCCGACACACCCCGAGACGCAAACCCCAGAGCTGTCGCCGCCGCTGCCGCCTTGGCCACCACCACCAAGGTTCAGTCGCTGGCTTGTGACGCGATCCGTGGGCCCATAGATACAACGTTCTCCGGGCGAAGGGAGGCCCCCACCCGCTACCACTCCTGACGTCGCCTCCTCCCGCCCGACCGGAAAGCCTCATCCTCAATCTACGCACGCGCAAACTAGCACCGCCTTCTACCCTCGAGCTTAGCAACAAGAAAGCCGGCGGGACGGCCCGGGTCCAATCGCTGACGAGATGGGAGGAGCTGTGGGCGGGTTTTCTCTTGGGCGGAGCCAGTCCTAAATTCGCCCGCGAGACCCGGCTTACAAAACTCAAAAGTCACTGTTAGGCTCAGGAGAAAGCCTTCTAGAGTCGTGATCGCTTTTGGAACCCAGTAAACGAATGTTGAGTGAGCGCAGTAAAAGTAGATCAGAGCAATTAACAAATCTTTACCGTATTAGGTGCCCTTTATTTTGCATATACCTTTGCCTCATATTTTACGTGCATTGTCACCGTGCTTCCTAGCAACCGAAGGCGACAGGGAGTCTTAGGCCCGTTTTATAAATAAGGAAAATGAGGCATTCAGAAATTAAATAATTTGTCTCAAATCAAAGCTAGTTCAAGCAATGTTGGAATTTGAACCAGGGTCTGAGTATTAGCACCAGTTCCACACCCTTGAATCATACCACTGAGAAGAGACTTGTACATAGATAATTACAAATTGCAAGATAATTGGCTGCTATGATAAAGGAGTGTGCAAAGTGCAGTGGAGCTAGAGAAACGAAAACACATGCTGGGGGAGAGAGGGAAAGGGCAGAACTAGAAGGCTTCATAGAAACAAGGATGAAAAAATAACTGTGGCTTTTTAATACACTTGTCTCCTCCCCTGAGCTGGGAGGGAGTAACTCTTAATACCCTCCCTGTAGAATCTAGAGGTCAAAGTATGCTGGTAGCGTGGTAGCTGGTAGCGCTAGCCTATGATCCCAACTACCACTCTGGTGGCTGAGGCAGGAGGATTCCAAGGACGCCAGTCTGGGCAATTTAGGGAGACCCTGTATCAAAAAGAGAGAGAGAGAGAGATTGAGGATGTATCTTTCCTAGGCAGAAAAGTCAATGTAGATTTCCTTTATAACTATAAACTTCTTTTTTAAAAGGCTAGATTTCAGAGTTAATCCTGTCTGCAGTTTCCCCAAAAAGCCATCTTAAAATATGCCAAAGAAATACATTTCAGAGCCTAGTGCAGTGTCACATGCCTGTAATCCCAATGACTCAGGAGACTGAGGCAGGAGAATCACTAGTTTAAAGCTAGCCTAAGCAATTTAGTGAGGCTTTAAGCAGCTCAGCAAGACCCTCTCTCTAAATAAAACATTAAAAAGGGCTAGGGATGTGGCTCAGTGGTTTAAATGCCCCTGAATTCAATCACTGGTACCAAAAAGAGAGAGAGAGAGAGACGTTTTAGGGTGGCATACTTTGGGGTAACATTTGGAATAACAGGAATTACAAAGCAGGGAAGATTTGAACGTGGCTCTAACCCCTTGCCCATTGTCTTCCAAAGGGACTCCCCTCTACCTCCAATTCCATCTTTGCCCCCTTAGGGTGGACTCTCTGTATACTTAATGAAGAGCCAGACTCCATTTAAAAGACAACAACTGTTGGTATTATTATGCAGAGCAGTTTACTGACATCTTAACCATTAATCCCATTATGA
The DNA here is from genome assembly GCA_020662805.1 of Glaucomys volans. Taxonomy (NCBI): domain Eukaryota; kingdom Metazoa; phylum Chordata; class Mammalia; order Rodentia; family Sciuridae; genus Glaucomys; species Glaucomys volans. Next base: position 298,557 of record JAJEJO010000336.1, on the reverse strand, counting down.
AAACTGTTCTTTACTGTTGCCAAGCCAAGAAGCCCACCCACTATTGGGAGGGGATTCTCTAAGACAAAAGAGCAGTTTTCATTCAAACAAATCAGAAAACTGGAAGCTGCATCAAAATAGCAATCTGTCCCAGGTCTAGCTACAAAGATTTAGGTCACATAGCACTCTAGTGCAACATCACAACACAAACTATTTTCTTTCTTTGTTGCCTTGTTATAGCACTTGCATAAATGCAATATTGAAATATTGGTTATTCTTCATGAAAGTTTCAAGGCTTTGGGTTTACGACCTCAATCAGAATTCCAGAGTGTCATCAGCAAATAACTCAGGAAGGAAGTATGGAACCCCCAACCTGCTAGTCACATGGCCCTCCATGTCTTTAGTTACCCTCTGAATGAATAAAAGGGGATTTGTTTTTATGATTGCTCTTGCCTGTGATTTGTCCTCAAGTTGTTGCCCTTGATGTCCTAGGATCAACAGTAGGAGCAGCAGCCACTGCCTGTCCACTGACCAAGAAGCAGACTTATCCTTTTTTTTTTTTTTTTTGGTACTGGGGATTGAACCCAGGGGCACTCCACCACTGAGCCACATCCCCAGCCCTATTTTGTATTTTTATTTAGAGACAGGGTCTCACTGAGTTCCGTAGGGCCTCACTAAATTGCTGAGGCTGGCTTTGAACTCAGATCCTCCTGCCTCAACCTCCCAAGTGCTGGGATTACAGGCGTGCGCCACCGCGCCCAGCCAGATTTATCCTTAATCCCAAACCCACCACATTCCTGGACCCAGGAGCTCTTTATTGAAGGGTCAGGGAAGAATCCCAAGGTCACATAGAGAAACATGAATATGGAGATTTCTGCCCTTGACTTGGCTAACCTGAAACCTTGTACCACTACTTCCTCATTGTTTAAGCTTTTGCAGCATGTCCCAAACTGAAGTTTTTCCCCAAAAGTTCCTTCTCCTGGGAACCCACACAGAGATCATCTTCAAGTCCTTCCACAGCCCCATCCTCATCCTCCTCAAAATCTACTTCCCCTCCACATAGCAGTGAGGACCCAGGCCTCTGGTCCATTCTTTAGTCTTGGAAATTTTTCATTCTGGTGCATTCACAGAAGGTTCAAAGATTGGTGTAGGAAAGGGTGGGGATATAGCTCAGTGGCATAGGGCTTTCCTTGCATATGCAAGGCCCTGTGTTCTACCCCTAGTGTGGAAAACCATAAATAAAAAAAAATATGTAAATAGAAATAAGTAATATTGAAATAGTAGCCCACAGGTGAGATTTTATTGGTTTTGGTCTAATGCACCTTTAAAAATCCTTTACAGCCTAATGTACCTAAAATTTAACATAATTGACCACCCTGAAGATTAATTTCCCTCTGGGGACCAACTCATCTGGTACTAAAGAAGAACATATCCTTATTCTGAGACTTTGATATTATCCAATTGTCTAATAATAATCTTGGGCTTATTACAAGTTTTATTATAAAACAAGAATATTGTTTTGTACTGGGAAATGAACACAGGGGTGCTTTACCTGAGCTAAATCCCTACTCCTCTTTAGTTTTTATTTTGAGACAGGGTATCCCCAAATTGATGAGTGTAAGCGCAAAAAGGAAAAAATGGGAGGCAGACCGCGAAGGATTCAGAGAAGCCTTTATTCCTTCGCAGGGTCCGGCGTCATTCGGGTCCACTTTCCTGATGGAAAATGGCCGTCAGTTACAGGGGGGATCCTGATTTTATAGGGTAGGAGGAGGAGGATGTAATCATTGTGCAGGTGCAGTTTTGACCATCAGTGGCCGGCTGTACAGGTTAAAATTAGATGCCGAAGCCGGGCGTGGTGGCGCACGCCTGTAATCCAAGCGACTTGGGAGGCTGAGGCAGGAGGATCGCGAGTTCAAAGCCAGCCTCAGCAATTTAGCGAGGCCCTAAGCAACTCAGTGAGACCCTGTCTCTAAATAAAATACAAAATAGGGCTGGGGATGTACCTCAGTGGCCGAGTGTCCCTGAGTTCAAACCCTGGTTCCAAAACAAAAAGATGCTGAAGGATGAGTATTCAAATCTTGCCCAATGTCATTCAGGATTAGGTTGACCTGGAGAAGGTCAAGGTTTAGGGCCTAGCATTCCATATCCACCCTTTTCCCCAGGGCCCATTGTTATCAGGAATGCACTGGGAGAGGTTTAATGGTTGATCAGTCTCCTTTCCTGCTTCTCAAGCCACACCGTCCCTTCATTTTTCTTGGGGAGTTATTTTATAGGAATATTAATTTCCATAACTCTTCAATGAGGAATCCCCTAACTTGCAATCCTCCTGCATCAGCCTCCTGAGTGACCAAGATTATAGATGTGCACCACCACGCCAGACTTATTGTTCTTATTTATTAAGAAAGGTAAATTTATAAGTTGTTTCTGTCTTTTTCTATTACTGCATCACTCAAAATGGTTGAATTGCTTTTTACCAACCTTGGGAGGTTTGTTTGGAATGGTCTGACTTAAAATATAGGCCCTGGGCAATCCTAAAATTAACTTCAAATGGCTCTGGGGAGAGCTCTGCAAAGTAGCGACAGGTATTACCAGGAGCAGCTAAAACTGAGGGGCAGGCAGAAAAGAGGAGCTGTCATGACAGAAATGTCCAGACTGAGACAGTGTGAACCCCTCCGTGGTTCACGATGGTTCCCAATGAGGACCCAAGCCAGAAGTTCTAAGGATTAACTTTCCAAATGATAGGTTTTGGGGGCTGGGGTATCACTCAATGGTAGAGTACTTGCTTAGCACCTGCATGTGCCATGCCTAGGTTTGAGCCCCAGCACCACAAAAATAATAAAATAAAATAAAATAAAATAAAATAAAATGCCAAATTATAGAATTTATCCATAGAGTTGTTTTTTCTCACTGACTCTGTGTATGCTCCAGGGAATTCAATGATCGTCTAATGAAATTTAAGTTTCCAGATTCTCATGAGTAAACGTCAAAGGAGAAATCTGACCTTTTTTTTTTTGGTACTGGGGATTGAACCCAGGGGCACTTCACCACTGAGCCACATCCCCAGCCCTATTTTGTATTTTATTTAGAGACAGGTGTTGAACCCAAAGAAAATAAAATCATCCAAGCCTATCACGTAAAGCCAAAAGAAGCCTTTATTTTAGCTGGCCAGCGACAATTGCCCTTACTCCTAAAAGTGGGGTGCGGGAAATTGCGCGCCAGTTCTTTTATTGCCAACTTTTATAGGGCGAGGGAAGGGACCAGGGTGGGGGTATAGGGAGGGGAAGGGGTTGGGGTGGGCTTTAGGGAGGGGATTTGGGACTGGGGCGGGCTCTAGGGAAGGGATCTGGGATTGGGGCGGGCTATAGGGAGGGGATTTGGGATTTGGGGTGGGGCTGACTCTCCCAATCACTATGGAGAATCTCCCTGGGGAACATCAACATTCCAATCTGTTTTCTGTGGCTATAACTCAGGGTGTCACTGAGTTGCTTAGCGCCTCACTAAATTGCTGAGGCTGGCTTTGAACTCGCGATCCTCCTGCCTCAGCCTCCCAAGTGCTGGGATTACAGGCGTGCGCCACTGTGCCTGGCCAGAAATCTGACTCTTAATAACGTTTTGAAGTAACAATTTAAGATCCAATATTAACACCTAAATAAATCTAAAGTATGTATTACCGGTGAACAATTATTCCCCTCCAATTTTTGTTGATTCATTTGGTTGTTTGTTTCTTTAGAACTTTTTCCCCACAGTCCTGGGGATTGAACCCAGGGGTGCTTTATCACTGAATTATTTTTTTAATTTTTTTTTTTTGGATGTCAATGGACCTTTATTTTATTCATTTATTTATATACGGTGTTGAAAATCGAACCCAGTGCCTCACACATGCTAGGCAAGTGCTCTACCACTGAGCTACAACCTCAGCTCCCTGAGACAGGGTCTTGCTAAATTGTCCAGGTGGGCCTTGAACTTGCAATCCTCCTGCCTCAGCTTCCCTAGTTTGTAGGAGTACAGGCCCATGCCACCATGCCCTGCTGTGTTTTTAGAACTTGCCATAAGAAAAAGCAAATTGTCTCTGTTTTGGCTTGTTCCCACAGTCCTTGAAGCTTCTGTGCTCTGAAAACAAGCAGTTACTGAAAAGGCTGAACTACAATGATTTTGTTTCATACATTGTAAGGAAGTCTTGGTTTCTAAAAAGAGGTAGCCCTATGCCCTGAAAAATACTGTTTCTTATTCTTTGAGACAAGATCTTACTATGTTGCCTAGACTGGCCTGTGAACTCCAGGGTTCAAGCAGTCCTCCTGTCTCAGTCTCCCAAGTAGCTAGGATTATAGGCACATACCACTGAGCTGCCCGGTGTGAACAATACTTAAGCCAGAAACACAGTATGCAGATGTTTTTTCGTTCTGTAATAAATTACCAAAAATTTTTGACTTTTTTTTTTTTTGGAACCAGGGATGAACTCAGGGACACTCGGCCACTGAGCCACATCCCCAACCCTATTTTTTTGTATTTTATTTAGAGACAGGGTCTCACTGAGTTGCTTAGGGCCTCGCTAAGTTGCTGAGGCTGGCTTTGAACTCGCGATCCTCCTGACTCAGCCTCCCAAGTAGCTTGGATTACAGGCATGCGCCACCACGCCCGGCCAAGTTTTGACTTTTATAATAAATAATGTTAACTTATAAATGTTATCTTTATATCTATTATATATTTATAAATATATTCTTTTATATTTATTATATGTTTGTGTGTGTGTGTGAGGAATTGAATCCAGGGCCTTCGGTATGCTAGGAAAGCACTCTACCACTGAGCTACATCCCCAGTCTTATTTGCATTATATAACAGTAATCTATTGACATAAATAAGTTAACAACAACTAAATCAGGTTCCCACTACTGAGACAGGGACCACCACAAGAATAGAAGACAGCCGGGCGTGGTGGCGCACGCCTGTAATCCAAGCGACTTGGGAGGCTGAGTCAGGAGGATCGAGAGTTCAAAACCAGCCTCAGCAACTTAGCGAGGCCATAAGCAACTCAGTGAGACCCTGTCTCTAAATAAAATACAAAATAGGGCTGGGGATGTGGCTCAGTGGCCGAGTGTCCCTGAGTTCAATCCCTGGTTCCAAAAAATAAAAAAAAAAAATAAAAAAAAAAAAGAATAGAAGACAGCCACCAAGGGCTCCCCCATCCCAATTTTAGCCCCTGATCAGTCATCTATTAAAATAATAATATGCAGAAAGGATGAAGAAAACACCCGCAGCCTTAAGTTCCTAAACGACCATTCTTTAAAATTGGCATTTTTTGCTCCTTTTCTTTCTCCTTCTCTCCCATATTTTCAAAAATCTTATCGCAAGGCAGGTACATCATAAAAGCCCAAATATTGGTGCCATAATGTCTTCAAGAATAAAGTAAATAACTCCTGATCCTTAGTTTTCACAAGGAAAAAATTTGTTGAAAAAATAATGGCCTCGTGATTAAAGAGAACCACCAGACCCTACCCCACCCCAGTAACCCGTAAATAGCTGGCCCCTTCCTTTGTTCAAGAAGCAGCCTGGTCCCCTGTCCATCAGTACTGTCTCCCTTCAGCTGAAGCCCCAATTAAAGTCTTGCCTGTGAATGCTCAAAATGCTCTGTTCAATCTCGTTTCTATTGTTTTTGTGCCTAAAGATCCCATCTCTGTTAACACTACATTGAAGATAAGATGCAATATCCTAAGCATGGCATACAAAGTTCTTCACAGCCTATCTCTAAATCACTATCAGTTTCCTATTCACACACACCAAACTCTTAAACCACACTTTATCTATCTTCTAAGATTGTTCCCTCTGCCTGGAATGCTCTTCCCCAACCTTCTTCATCTCACAAATGACTGCCTAGTCTTTGGAACCCAAATCAAAGGCCCCCTCCTCTGTGAAGCTTTTCCAATGCTGCCTGCCTCTGGGGTTCCCAACATCTTATTACTTTCCCCTCTGTTCTCCTGTGGAATTTATATCCATGTTTCTATATTAGCATTATTATTATTGATAATAATTGAAGTATTGATTATTATTGAAGTATCATGACTCTGAGGAGCCCTCCATTCTTTTTTTTTTTTTTTTTTTTTTGGAACCAGGGATTGAACTCAGGGACACTCAGCCACTGAGCCACATCCCCAGCCCTATTTTGTATTTTATTTAGAGACAGGGTCTCACTGAGTTGCTTAGGACCTCGCTAAGTTGCTGAGGCTGGCTTTGAACTCTCGATCCTCCTGACTCAGCCTCCCAAATCGCTTGGATTACAGGCGTGCACCACCACGCCCGGCTACCTTCTTATTCATTTTAATGGGACCTCTAGAAATGTTTTATAAGTGAAAGAACAAAGAAATGAAACAAATGTGTGGTTTGCGGAGAAGTTACCCAATGTCCTTGTAGGATATGAATTGACGAAACAGACTTATCTTTCTAAACTTGGACTGCAAGTGAGAGATAGCAACGTCACCGAAGCAGATGGGGAAAAAAAAGGGTTTTATAGTGAGTCATCTACCAGCTTGGAGCCCTAGACCAGAGTGGGTGGGGACATAGGTCACCTTTCTGGCTATAGAAACCAATGAGAGTTATAAAACCACCTCTCCTCAGCTCCATTACACTTCCATACCTGTTTTTCCTGTCCCTGCTTTTGGAAGCTCACCTGCCCCTTTTTGTTTTGCTTTCTATGGCAAGTGATTTCTAGGTTAAAAAAGAAGAAACAAGAAACAAAAATAAGAAGGACCAAAAAAAAGCCAGTACAAAATACTTGGTTGGAAATGAGGAAAACTGTGGCATTCTGGAGTTGTGATATTTATCAAGGTCATAAGATTGATATCATCTTGATGAGCTGGTGAGAGATAAAAGAAATGGTTTTCTTCAGAATGCCTTTAAATAAATGTCCTTTCCAATGATTATAAGAGTGGACACATTTTGGGGAATTTTTAAAACACCTTCTATTTTGAAAATAATTATTGGTTCATAGGAAGTTGCAAAATAGTACAAGGAGGTCCCATCTACCCTCACTCACTCTTCTAATTATAACATAATTATCAAAACCAGAAACTTGACATTGATACAACCTACAGATCATTTAGATTTTTATCAGCATAACATGTATGTGTGTGTATGTGCGAATGCAGTCTTATTGCAGGTGTAGACTCCTGTAGCCACCACCACGGCCAAGGCACAGAACTGTTCTACCACGGTGAGTCCCCTAGGTCTGGGGGAAGAGCTCAGTGGTAGAGAGCACACATCCTCGCTAGTGGAGGGGGTGATTGGTCAAGCTATCCCTTTACAGTCACACCCATTCTCCTCTCCTCCCTACTTGTCTTTGGGAATGTTTGTTTTCTTATATGTGAGGTTTCTCACTGATGGAAAAAAGAAGGAACAGGTTCTCCCTTTGATTCATGTGCTGTTTTGAATGTTGGAAGAAAGGAGCACACAACTAGGAAGTTGGGGGAACTTCTGTGCTCTAACTATGAATGGTAACACAGAGATGTTCCCGCAGGAGTGATCATTATTCCTATAATTGGCTAGTTCCCCCTGCCCCCCAAAAAGGTACATTGTCTCGTCTAGATAAGCACGTGACATAATAATTAAAACTGATAGGAAAAAAAAAACTGATAGGAACTCAATAAATATTTATTAGACAAGTACACTGATCCAATAGGGAACAATGCGCTCCATAACAGGTTCCTAAGAGAAAGGGGAAACAATTCTCCATTTGTTCCAGAGGGCAGCTGTTTTTAAATCAGTAAGGCTTGGAGCAAATGAAAAAAAATAGAAAAGCTGGCAGGTCATCTATTTGATTTTCCTACTCATGCTTCCTTAATTAATTTCTCCAAGCGGGAAACAAAAACAAAAATAGAGTGAAGGCTGACTGAAGTCTTCCACTTGAAGCATCATGACTCTGAAGGGCCCTCCATTCCTAATTTCCCACCTGATGCCCTCGGGAGAGAGCTGTGCAGGTTGTGTGGCCAAGTAGAGGTGACAGTAATTACCAAGTGATGACAAGGCTCATCTTGATGGTAGGCACAGTGCTAAGGACTTCAGCTACTGTATTTCATTTAATCCATTCAGCAGCCCTGAGTGATGTGTGATCTTACTATCTCCATTTTGTGCTTGAGAAAACTATGACTTAGAGAACATATATATGTGTGTGTGTGTGTGTACGTGTGTGTATTTATATATATATATACAAATATATATTTAGTTGTGTGTGTATATATATATACATATGTACACATATATATATATATATACACAAACACATACACATATTTAGTTGTCAATGAATCTTTTTATTTATTTATATGTGGTGCTGAGTATCGAACCCAGGGCCTAGCACATGCCAGGCAAGGCTCTATCACTGAGTCCCCACTCCAGCCCTATGTAGTACTTTTTAAATCTCCCTAGGTGATTGTATTGCGTTGACTCCTTGAAAAGCATTGCTAAAAGATACTTCCTGCAAAGGAATTGTCTGCTATTTAAATGAGAGAACTGATCAATTTATGAGAGATGTTATTACTTCATAAATATGTATTTCGGATAGGCAAGGCTAAGTGACTGGTGGCTTTTGCCTGATGCTTTGGATGAAAATGTATTCTAAAATTGTCTTTCTATATGATTTTTAGGTGTTGCAAGCAGTTCCACTAGAAAGGGAATTAAATGACTTTTGAGGCTATGTTTTTGCTGTTTGTTTTCAGTGCTAGAGACCAAACAAGTTTAGTTACTTCTAACACTGAGGTGGATAGATTCTGTCACAGTTCTTGTGTATGAGTTTGTTTCATCTGCTTTTCCTTTAAAAAGAGAAGAACTTTAGAGAGATTGGAACTCTGGACAGAAACAAATAAAATAGAGACATATAATACAGTACAAAAAAAGTTGCCTTTTATCTGGAACAGATATATTTTGCAAATACAGATAGGTAATTGGTTCTAATGAAAAGTGCTTAATAAAACTCTAAAGACAGCCCTATGAGGAATGAGTGCATGAATTAACATAAAAATTGTACACACGAGCCAACAGAATACTAACAGCGTTTGTCATTTCATTCACAAGGAGTTGGCCAGGGGAAGATTTCAAGACACACTTGATTTCAACACACCAAGCCAAACAGCTAATAAACCGCCCACAAAGAATGAAACTATTTTGAACTCGTCATTTGGCAAATACAAGCTATAATATTAAGATATGCATAAAATTGTGTAAGGTAGAAAGTACCTGACCTCCTATTGAAAAGAGGAGGAGTCAAAGATCCTGAAAGGGCTGAGACGGGCTGCAGTCGTCCCTTGGGAACTTCCTGTTGTCACCACACCTCTGGATTAGCTATCTGAGCTCGCCCTGAGCAAAACCCCCGAAGTGAAAACTCCAGGGCTCTTCAAAGTAAATCATCCTTCGGTGAATGTGACGCACGCTCTCTGCGGGTTCCATATGCTGAGGTTATACTTACTGATCAGTTTGACGTGCTTTGTGAGATCAGGTAGGTCATTACCAAATGGTTTTCTTAAAACTCCTACTTAAAAAATAGTATTGTCATCTTGCATTTATCATACCATTTCCTTCAGTGAACTTTAAGTTCTATAGGGCCATTTTTAAGGAAGATAGGGGTTAAATGAACTTTCTAATCCTTAAGATTTTTTTTCTCAATGATAAAAGAAACTTTTTAAAATTAACTTTTTCTTATGTACAAACGTTAAATATGCTGAAAATATAGGATAGTATTTTTTCTTTCATAACTAAAATTTCTGTGCTTTTCTCCCTCTATGAAATGAGATCTCTTATTATCTGGAAATTTATTTACTTATTTATTTAGTTTTGAGGACCTTGAAGCGTGCCGGGCAAGCACTTTACCACTGAACTACACTCCCAGCCACTACTTTCTGGAAATTTAAAAATTTGTTTTATGATATCCACTATGTCCACGATGGATTTTTATGCTTTCATGCCTTGAGGGAATATTTAAATTGCTTAAAAATATAATTTTATCTACATAAAGTCTGTACTATGGTAACTGGCATATTGATGACTTTCAAAGTTTTAATCATAATGAAGAAATAAAAAAACACAAATACATGTGGTAAGGGAACAAAAATAAAGTGAAATGCTGAAATGAAAAAAATCTACTACCTATCAGTTGTTTTTAGAAATTCGGGGTTTTTTTTTTTTTTCATATAACTTGTGGCAATGAAGATTGGTATACTTTTTGAATAGCAAGGGGGAAATATGTTATATATTAAGATTCATAAAACTGTTCATGACTTTGAACTTGTAAAACCACTGCTAGGAATTTATTTTAAAGTAATAACTTTTACAAGAAAAAAGACAGAGATATAGCTCAGTGGCAAAGTGCTTATCTAGCATGTGGGAGACACTGGGTTGGACCCCGGGTGGTGGTGGGGAGCCTCATATACAGAAATCATTCTTTTTTTAAAAAATTTATTTAATTTTGATTCATTGAACATAAATGGAGAACAGCTATTGTTTCTCTGGTTGTATACAGAGATCATTCTAATTATGTTACTTATAACAACTTGGAACTAGAAATGTTCCTATTTACAGGAATGGATAAAGTATAAATATCAATTTAATTTTTAAAAAGTAACCTTTAAAATAATTCTGGAGCTATGCAGAACTGTGCAAGCATGCTGTAAAAATAATACAAAGCAGAAAAAAGAACTCAAGTTTGTAAACTATAATTACAACTATGTTAAAAACTGGTAGGGCTGGGGTTGTAGCTCAGTGGTAGAGCGTTTTTCTAGTATGTGTGAGGCACTGGGTTGATCCTCAGCACCACATTAAAATAAATAAATAAAATAAAGGTATTGTGCCCATCTATAACTAAAAATATTAAAAAAAAAACTTGTAGGTTTGTCTGTAAATACAGTTTAGAAGGGAAATGGATAATTTTAAATATGTTAGAATTTTGGTGTATAAATATGCTTTTGAGATTTTTAGTTAGTTAAAATTATACTAATGATGATATTTATTTTTTTATTTTATTTTATTTTATTTTATTTTATTTTATTTTATTTTATTTTATTTTATTTTATCTTTTGCGGTGCTGGGGATTGAATGCAGGGCCTTGTGCTTTTGAGTCAGGCACTTTACCATCTGAGCTATATCCCCAGCCCTATAATGATGATATTTTTAACCGATAAGTCAGCATTTTGAGGGGTGTATTATCATTTTTAAATTTAAAAATTAAACATAAATTTGGGGCTATCTTATGGGAAAGAAGGCTAATCCTAACACAAAAACCTGGTAGTGTTGGTGTTGTGGGTACTTTCTTATTATATATCTCGAGTAGCAAAGTTGGAATGATGACAACTTAATTTTAACCTTTTTTTGGGGTGAGTAGTACTGGGGATTGAGCTCAGGGGTGCTCTACCACTGAGCTATATCCCAGTCCTTTTTATTTTTTATTTTGAGACAGTGTCTCCTTAAATTGCTAAGGCTGGCCTTGAACTGCTCCTTAAATTGCTAAGGCTTAGGCCTCGTGCCTAAGCCTCCCAAATTGCTGGAATTATAGGGCTGTACCACCTCCCCTGGTTTATGACCCATCTTTTTACTTAACACAAATAAAGCCCTGTTTCAGATGATTCTATTATTCTTTCTTTTCTTTTCCCAAAGGCATAGACAGCAGTTTATTTTAAGAAAGCAGATACATATTCAAGGGGGACTGGGGTCCATCTCAAGATCTCAAGCAAGGAATATGCATTAGAGTGAGAATCTGGGCTATCTCCAGGGGGAGAGACAGTCTTAAATGATTCTAGAAAACTGTCACTGCAACATGATAGAATCTAAGCAGACAAGAGTAAAGAACAATGAACTATAGCTAGAAATAAAAAAACAAAACATTTATAGCTGTAAGCTAAAACTAGATTTCTCAGTGTATATAAAACCATGAACTTGGATCTTTGAGGAGAGTGTTATTCATGCATCCAATAGCAGAAATTATTAGTCACAAATACTTTGACTTTTGAATTCTCCCTTCTTCTGTCCTGCAGTTGAAAAATGAGCAAGTATTAAGCTGGGAATCAGAAATCCCAAGGACACAAGCCATTCACATTCAGAGATCTTTGTTTAGTTGTTCTAATCTCTTTTGAAGTTATGTTAGGAATGTTTGCCATAATTTTACCAGTGAACAAAGCAATGGTTAGCAAACTCTAAAGTGTACTTGAATCACCTGGGGAGATACTCCACCCACAAAGATCCAGACTCAGTGGTCTGGGCGAGATCCCCAGAATCTGCATTCTTAAAATACCCTGAAGATTTTCAGCTGCAGATAGTCCAAGGAACACATTATATTTATCAATATAAATAATGTTCTAAATTAAGACTGTTGCCTGGTACAGTGGTGCACACCTGTGATCCCAGCAGTTTAGGAGGTTGAGGCAGGAGAAACTGGAGTTCAAGGCCAGCCTCAGCAAAAGTGAGGTGAGACCCTGTATCTAAACAAAATCCAAAATAGGGCTGGAGATGTGGCTTAGTGGTTGAGTGGCCCTGAATTCAATACCTGATACCCAAAATAAATTAATTACTTTTAAGACTGTTTGTCGCAAGTGTATTTAAATGTATTCTGCTATTATATTTTGGCCCATGGCAACTGTGTAAAACTAGGTAGATTTTTTTTTTTTCTAGAAAAAACAGCTTACAGCTTCTCTCTTGTCCTTGGAGAATAATGTTTGAAAACATGTGGTGAATGCCTGAAAGTACTAAACTGTTTTAGTACTAAACTTTTTTCTGCATATGGAACCCTATGATAAAGTTTAATGTATAAATTAGGCACAGTAGGACATTGTAAAGTAGAACAATTATAACAATATACTGTAACAAAAGTTTGTGAATGTGATCTCTCTCAAAATATCTTACTGTATTGTACTGCATTTTGGGACCATGATACATGGGTAACTGAAACTGGAAAAGTGAGGACTACTTTTTACTTTTTTTTTTTTTCCTTTATGAGATGGAGTCTCAATGTTTCCCAGACTGGCCTCTAACTTGTGATCTTCCCTGCCTCAGCCTCCTGAGTAACAGGGATTGCAGGAAAGCCCTAAGGCGAAACTACTTGTAGTGCCCCAAACAGAGAGAATTACTTTCTCAGATATTGGAAATCTCAAATGACTTGTAACTGACTGTGTTGGTGTGTGACTCATCTTTCTCTTTCGTGGAGGCAAAGGTGAGGTTGGGGGTGTGAATGTGCATATTTATGAACATGATTAAGAGATGAGAGGGAACCAGGTGCGGTGACACAAGTTTGTAATCCCAGTTACTTGGGAGGCTGGAGGATAGAAAGTTGGAGGGCAGACTCACCAATTTTGTGGGAACATGTCTCAAAATAAATTTTTTATTTTTCATTTTTCAAAGGGCTGGGGATGTAGATCAGTAGTAGAGTGTCCCTGGGTTCAATCCCCAGTACCACAGGTGTAGGTGGGGAGTGAGAGAGATAAGAATGAGAAAATCTGGCATTTCGTTTGTTTTCTGGGTTGTATCCTCCTGCCCCTAAATTCAACTGGTTATTAAAAAAGAGATATTCTTTGAATCAAGAGGGCATCCTGTTCATTGCTTCATGCCCATCTCTGCCCAGAGTTTTTTTTGTTGTTGTTTTTTTGCGGTGCTGGGGACTGAACTCAGGGCCTTGTGCTTGCAAGGCAGGCACTTTACCAACTGAGCTAGATCCCCAGCCCAGAGTTAAAGAGAAATAAAAAATAATCCACTAGCTTTGACCCTGTGATCCCTTCACAGTCTAGCTTGGGACACTTTTTATTTTTTTGTTTTTTTGGTACTGGGGATTGAATCCCAGGGGTGCTCTACCACTGAACTGCATTCCCTGCCTTTTTAATTTTTTATTTTGAGAGAGGATCCCACCTTGAACTTGGGATCCTCTTGCCTCAGCCTCCTAAATTGAGAGGATTGCAGGCCTGCACCCCTGCCTAGCCTGATACCTCTGTTTTTAATAATAAGCTGACTCAGCCATGCTGAGGGCTCGTGGTGAGCCCGCCTCACTTACTGCCTCTCAGAGACTCACGGGGCTTTCCTTTCACCCTCCTCATGGTAGTCGCCTATTTTTTCCCTCAGTTCCATCTTCTCTTTTCACAGATCTATTTTGGATATAAATAAGTAGTCTCTCCTCTCTAAAGAGATTCTCCCTCAAAAATGGGGAATGAAATCAGTTCCTCCAAAAATAGGTGGAAGTTAAAAAGCCAGGGCTGAGATGCCACTGAGGTGGCTGGTGGCTGTATTTAGCTCCAGGCAGTGCACCCTGTGAAGACCCAGCCAAGGTACACCCTGGGAGGTCCATGGAAAGGAAGGGGGGTTGTCCGCGACCAGTCTTGTTTCAGGGAATCAGTTTTCCATCTGACTGGGATCCACCCGACCAAGATTGGGGACTTTTTGGACCTTCAGTGGCAGAGAGTGAAAGTCTGTCAACCTCAGCCTGCAGGGGAAAAGAATGTGTTGGAAAACTGAGAGCTGAGGTCTGTTTTGACAGAAAAAGTAAACCTTTTGTCCTTGGTTACTTCCTGCCATTTTGGTCTTCCCATGAAATTGTGAAATTATGAGAACTATGTTTTTGGGCTAGAGTTGATCTTGCTGTCTCAGCCTTATGAGTATCTGAGACTACAGGCTTGAGCCACCATGTTGGGTTTAGTACCCCATGAGGGGGTACTGGGTATTGAACTCAGAGGTTACTTAACCACTGAGCCACATCCCCAGCTCTTTTTGTTTTTCATTTTGAGATAGAGTCTAAGTTGCTCAGGACCTCGGAAATTGCTAAGGCTGACCTCGAACTTGTGATCTTCCTGCCTCGGCCTCCCAAGTCACTGGGTTTATATGCATGAGCCACCAGACCTGGCAGAAACCATTTATATTTTATTTCATTTCCTTTAAAAATTTTTTTTAACAGACCCAGAAACCATTTTTAAATAACTTGTTGTTGTGATTATTATTATTAATAATTATTGTTACTATTATCATCATCATCAATGCCAGGGATTGAACCCAGGGCCTCATACACACTAGGCAAGTGCTCTATCCCTGAATTACATCCCCAGCCCTTAACAGCTTTATTGAAGTATATTGGTATACCATATGATTCACCTACTTAAGTGTATGGTTCTGGCTGGGGACTTAGCTCAGTAGTAGAGCACTTGCCTAGCATGCATGAGCCCTGGATTCAATGTTGAGCACTAAAGGAAAAAGATCATGACTGCAGAAAGGACCCCAGTCAGTGCCCTTTAGTTACTTATTTATCATACCCCATCTAGCCCCTCTTCAGTCTTCAACAACCATTAATCTGCTTTCTGTCTCTATAGATTTCCCTATTCTGGACATTTCATGAGAATGGAATCATAATATGTGATTCCAAACCTAGGTCTCAAATTCCTAGTCTAGTCTTTTAAAAAAAATTTTTTTAATGGTCAATGGACCTTCATTTTATTTATTTATATGCAGTGCTAAGAACTGACTCCAGTGCCTCACACATGCTAGGCAAGAGCTCTACCATTGAGCCACAACCCCAGCCCGTAATATGTGGTCTTTTGTGACTGACTTCTTTCACTCATTGTTTTAAGATTCATCCTGGGTTTTTGGGGTTTTGTTTTCTTTTTGGCGCTGGGAATGAGATTCAACCTTGTTGGAGCATGTTGAACGGTGTTTATTACCTAGAGGATATTTAATTAGCAGGAAAAACAAAAGTGCTTGCATAAAGGTGACACAACCCTTATCAGATCAGCATTCTAATTACAAGAATTAAGAATGGTTATTTTAGGTCTTTCAATTAAATTTTTTTAAAATTTCAATTTGTTGTTCTTTCTTTCTTTCTTTCTTTCTTTCTTTCTTTCTTTCTTTCTTTCTTTCTTTCTTTCTTTTCTTTCTTTCCGAGGGGGTACTGGGGATTGAACCCAGGGGCACTCCACTACTGAGCCACATCCCAGCCCTATTTTGTATTTTATTTAGAGACAGGGTCTCACTGAGTTGCTTAGGGCCTCCCTAAATTGCTGAGACTGGCTTTGAACTCGTGATCCTCCTGCCTCAGCTTCCTGAATCTCTGGGATTACCGGTGTGCACCACCTTGCCCGGCTTACTCTGGAAATTTTTTTGTTGTTAGTGGTGGTGGTGCCGGGAATAAACTTGGCATCTCGTGCATGCCAAACATGTACTCTACCACTGAGCTGCAGATCCAGCCCTTTTTTTTTTTTTTTTAATAGAGTCTTCTTGCATTGTCAAATCAGCTAGCCTGACAATCAGAATTTTGTGTCCAAAAGGAATGCTAGAAGTTAGCTAAATCTCGAGGGAACAAAGAACCAATCTTTCATTTTAGCATGAGAAACATATTGGGCCACTTGTTAAACCTTGTTCATGAGCAAGGACCAAACCTAGGTCTCAAATTCCTAGTCTAGTGCTCTGACCAGGCAGAAGCACTGTCATCTGTATATGGGCCCATAGAGCTAAAATGACAGAAGGAAAGAATTAATATTTAATGTTTATCTGTTACATATCAAATGCCATGTACAGTGAAATTTACTTACATGATTTCTTTTAGTATTCTTAAGAGACCTCTCAGGGCCGGGCGACTTGGGAGGCGGAGTCAGGAGGATTGTGAGTTCAAAGCCAGCCTCAGCAACTCAGCAAGGCCCTAAGCAACTCAGTGAGACCCTGTCTCTAAATAAAATACAAAATAGGGCTGGGGATGTGGCTCAGTGACTGAGTGTCCCTGAGTTCAATCCCTGGTTCAAAAAAAAAAAAAAAGAGAGACCTCTCAGGAAATTTGTCCTCAACAAGTACTCATTTTTTAGCATCTACCATGTACCAGTTAGTACTCTGTATACCTCATGGTAATTCTTTTAATAATCTGGACAGCAGGGCCAGGATCAGGGTGAGGTATGTAGGGTAAGAATTGTGAGCTGAGTGGCACTCAAACTCTATTTCTTTTTTCCTTTTTTTAACCCAGGGTTGCTTAACCACTGAGATACATTCCCAGTGCTACCCCCCACCCCACCGCCCCACCTTTTTTTGAGACAAGGCCTCGGTAAATGGCTTAGGGTCTTGTGCTTGCAATTCTCCTGCCTCAGCCTCCTTAGATGCTGGGATTGCAGGCATGTGCCACTGCATCTGGCTCAGGTACAAACTCTAAAGAGAGGAGGATGCCAAAACTCAGCAGTCTCAGGCTGGGGTTGTGGCTCAGTGGTAGAGTGCTTGCCTAGCATGTGTAAGGCACTGGGTTTGATTCTCAGCACCACATATAAATAAATAAAATAAAGGTCCACTGATGACTAAAAAATATTTTTAAAAAACTCAGCAGTCTAGATAAGTGATATTTCAATATTTCAACATGAAATGGAAGAATAACCAGAGTAACACCATTTTGTTTTGACCTGACTGCACTGTATGCTTGCTTGTCATGTTTTCCTTTCATCCTCCCGAAGCCGCATCTATGTTGACAGTACAGTGGGACCTTCCCAGACCCTGACTCTGGGCCTGCTGTATAACAAAAATGACTCTGAAATGTGTCATCAAAACAATTCTCATGTGATCGAAATAACTGTCTCTGCAGGGTCTTTCTGACCTACATGTGCCTCAGTTGTCCTTGTGATTTTTGTGAATTTTGCCTTTATAAACTCTGCACTTCCAAAATTCAGGGCTGGGAGTTCCTTGAGGCACTAGCCTGCTCCCAGCCACCGCTTGCCTGGCATGCTTATTAAAAACAAAACAAAACCCTTTTTTCCCTTTCAATTTGGCTCAATATGCATGGTAGTTTGTAATTCTTGTGCACGTCATAACACACACACACACACACACACACACACACACACACACATACATATGTATATATATTTGGTAGCAGGGATTGAACTCAGGGGCACTCTACCATTGAGCTACATCCCCAGTCCTGTTTTGTATTTTACTTAGAGACAGGGTCTCACTGAGTTGCTTAGCACCTCACTAAGTTACTCAGGCAAGCTTTGAATTCTCAATCCTCCTGTCTCAGCCTCATAAGCTGCTGGGATTACAGGCATGCACCAATGAGAAGTGTTTCCAATCATCTTTGTTCCTGGGCCCAGGCCACCTTGGTTTCCTTGCTAGGCAGTTTATGAGTATTGACACAGGTAAGTGAACAGATTGAGTAACGCAGGGCTTTCTACGTACAGTCATATATTTTTATTATAGAGCTTTATGAACTTTTCCCACTTGTTTTAAAGTACAAGAGGATCTGTTTTTTTCTTTTGTGGTGCTGGGTAACAAATCCAGGGCTTCACACATGCTGGGAAAGTGCTCTACCACTGAACCCTTCCCCTGTCCCCTTGAGAGGATATTTTGATCAGTATATGTAGGGGTTCATGTTTTCTCTTTTGCTTGATCATTACCATGATCATTTTACAAATAGAAAACTAAGGCTCAGAGACAGTAGGGTTCACATAGTTATTTGGCAGTGGAGTTGGACCTCAAACTTAAGTCTGACTCCAAAAACACGTGTTCTTTCCAAAATCATGTTGTATTTTTGTTTAAGATGCTAGACCAGGGTTGGCAAACTTTTTCTTCTCTTTGCAGTGCTGGACATTGAAACCAGGGCCTCATGCATGCTGGCAAACTTACTCGGTAAAGAGCTAAATGATAAATAGTTCCAGCTTTATGGACCAATGGTCATAAGCACTCAACTCCATGATTATAGGAGGAACGCAGCCATGGAGAATTTATAATGGGTATGGCCAGCTTTGGCCTGTGGGTGATCATGCATTAGATTACAACAAAACCTATGAATAGGGAGATATAGCTCAGTTTGTAGAGTGCTTGCCTAGCATGTACAAGGCCCTGGGTTCAATCCCCAGCACTAGAAAAAAACAAAAACAAAAACAAAAAACTCCTAAAACCTATGAATAAGCTATTACTAAAGAAGTTATAGAAGATTGCTCTGATCTGATGTCCTATTTAGATATGTTTCCTTTAAGAATGAGAAGGCAATAAATGATAATCATGCCTGCTCCAAACAGAACATGAATTCCTCATCAAAGAGTGTTGTAGACATCACCCATCCAATTGCAATTTTCCAGGTATCAAAAGGAAATGACATTTCAGAATAACTGAATTGCATAGCCTGAAAAGGAGGACAGATAAAGAAAATTTTTCCTGTTTGAAATAAACTCTAGTAGAAGAGGTTAAGTTTTAAAAACCAGTTTAACATGTTCTGTAGTTAACTTTTGGTTCTACTCTGCTAAGATTGTCTCTGAGCAACAAAATCACCCCAAAGAGATTTGCATTTGGAAGTCATATATATAGTTGATCACTTTAGAAATACTAACTTAAGCCAGGCGTAGTGGCGCACACCTGAAATCCCAGCAGCTCAAGAGGCTGAGGAGGGAGGATCTTGAGTTCAAAGCCAGCCTCAGCAACTTAGTGAGGCGCTAAGCAACTCAGTGAGACCCTGTCTCTAGATAAAATACAAGAAAGGGCTGGGGATGTGTAGTTAAGTGCCTCCTCCTTGCCTCAAATCCTAGTACACCCCCCACCAAACAAAACAAAACAAAACAAAACCCTAACATACATTAAAATGGAAAAGAACTCCATTAACATGGATAAAGCTATTAAACAAATTCATTTTCACTAAATATCTAGTGCTTGCATGTTCTCCAAATTTCCCGAGAATTTGGAGTCCAACAAAAAAGCAAATTCTAGTGTTAGGTGCTAGGGAAACAATGTTGGACCAAAAAAATAATAAAAATAAAAAATAAACACCACAATCTTTGCCCGCAAAGAACTTAAACTAATTTGTAATGTGGTCCAACATAAGATATATTCAATGTATTCCTCTAAAACTGTTTATTTAGGGCTGGACATGTTGGTACATGCCTGTATTCTCAGCAACTTGGGAGGCTGAGGCAGGAAGATCAAAAGTTCAAGGCCAGCCTCAGCAATGTAGTGAGGCCCTGAGCAATTTAGCAAGACTGTCTCAAAAACAAAAAAAAATAATAATAATATAATAATCAGACAGCACTTCAGCTCTTTGGGGGCCATTATAAGCAGTAAAATAACCAAGATGCTTGAAAATCCTTGCCAGGACTTAACACATTTGTGTGTAGTTCAGGAAGCAAAAAAACATGGTACTAAATGACTGTCACTAAGTGAGTGTAAAGGACACTCATTTAGAATGGGAAAGCTGAAGCAAACAAGGAAGAGTGTTGCTTTGTTCAATCTCGGCTGCCGGTGTGCGTATCAGGTGTGCGCATCAGGTGGCTCAAATTGTTGCCGCTGTGCTCATGTCCATGAAGGACTGAAAAAATGCCTTTAATGTTAATCTGGGGATTCCAGATAAGTCTACAAATATGAAATCTGCAAATCACGAGGACTAACTGGACTTTGACAGTGGGGGAAAAGGTGTATGTTTGTGCAAGTGTGTGTTCTGAAAGAGGGTCAGGGAGGATATGAGAGGCAATAGAAGTGTATTAACTTTCTTATTTTTCCCGATAGAGAATGAGAAGGTAGAACAGAGATTATCTGTGATTGATGCACCAGTATACAGATGCTTAAATATTTATTTTAAAACTACAAAAGGAGTCGTCAGATGAATTACAAATAATTTTATAACTAATGAAAGTCAGGAGGTAGCAGTTCAGTTAGTGAGGAGAAGAATGAAGCTTATTAATGTCCTCATCGTTTATAACAGAGGATCACTAGATACTGACTCAAGTTACTACATACAGCGAGGACGAGGGCAGAGGAAGGAAAGAACTGTCCTGGCAAAATCAGCAGCAGACACATGGTAGAAGCCAGAACATGCTCCAAGACAGTCTGAAATACAGTTTTTTGTATCTTTTGGTTTTTTTGGTACTGGGCATTGAACCGAGGGGAGCTCTACCACTGAGCAACATCCCCAGCCCTTTTAATTTTTTAATTTTTTTTAATATATATTTTTTAGTTGTACATGGACACAATACCTTTATTTTTATGTGGTGCTAAAGATCAAACTCAGGGCCTCATGCATGCTAGGCGAGCACACTACCACTGAGCCACAACCCCAGCCCTTTTTAATATTGAGACAGAGTCTCAATAAATTGCTGAGGCTGGCCTCAAATTTGTAATCCCCCCAAACACAGCTGCACTTGGCCCTGGATTTACTCAGTGTGTTGTGCTTTGCATTTTTAAAGACATCATTTATTAAAGACTTGTATAAATTGGCACTGAATACATAACTTAGCTTCTGCTGATATCATTCAGGAGCCACAGGGGCTATGTAAAGCCTGGTTTCCCTGTATCATTCATGAAGGTCCAGGTTCATTACTAATGAAGCATTTTTACAGACTTTTGTTACCTTTGAGGGATGTTCTTAAGAGACGCTGTGAAGGGTTGGGTGAAGGATGGTATGTTTTGATTTTTATCAAGGTAATGAGAATTATTTGATTCTGATTTTAGTTCAGGGATAACCCAAGAAAGCCTGTTTAAAATAATCCTATTGAAGAAATGAAATCAGAGACATTAGTTACGTGGCATGATTGGTGTGAATGCAAGTAATTCCTACAAAAAAGGACTCGGAATTTCAAAATGCTGTAAGATCTCCTTTTCCTGCTCACTTAGTCCTATCACACCTTTCGTACTTCCATTGCTTTCTCTGTTTTTCAAGTTAGGATCTCGCACTTATTGTGTCTTCATTGTTGCATTTGAACAGAAATGTTTTTGTTTAGAAAAAAAAATTGTAATCCTCCTGCTTTAGCCTCTTGTGTGGCTGGGATTATAGGTACATGCCACTGCACCTGGCTGAAATAGTTTTCAGATACTCAAAACTCTTGCCAGGGATTACACTGGTGGATAATTCAGTCTTAATAAAAACATATCTAATCTGCAGCAATTCTGCACATGGTTACTTCTGACATATAGCCCATACATTTATATCTCTTAATTAAATATAATTTTAAATACTTCATGTAAAGTTGCAAATTAAATATCAGAAGAATTAAAACAAAGCATAAACTTCGCAATGTGAGAGAGAATACATAAAAAAACACACAACAAAACAAAACAAAAAACTCAAAGAGGACCCTCTTGGACTGAGGTTGTGGCTTCCATGGTAGAGCACTCGCCTGGCAAGAATGAGGCACTGGGTTCAATTCTCAGCATTGCATTAAAAAAAAAAAAAAAAAAAGGTCCATTGACAATTAAAAAATTATTTTTTAAAAAAGAAGACACTCTTTATAGCAAATGATAGTGAACCTAGAAGGCATTAAAACCAGTAAATAGAGCATTACAGTAGTAAATTGACTTGTCCATTCAGGTCCTCTGAGAAGCAGACACCCTGATGGGTATGGATGTGCAAGAGAGCTATTGGAGGATAAAGGAGGAGGGTGCAGGCCTGGCAGCTGGGAAAGAAGAGAGAAAAGCAAGGACTGGACAGGAAGAGCCTCAGACTCCAGCACACGGTTCTGAGAATACATCAGCCAGCCTGATGGGAAGTCCCTGAGCCTAAGTAACAGGCTAAAGGAATCCTATATGGGGCAGGAATGGTCTGCTGACCTGCTTCTAGTGACCCCACCGTGCTCAGTCACCAGCTGGGAGTAGCCTGGGAGAGCCATGGCTTCCATGTTAACGCTGTGGAGCAGCTGGAGGCCATGGGACGACTCAACTGTGCTCCCTACAGATTTTTTTTTCTTTTGCGGTGCTGGGGATCGAACCCAGGGCCTCGTGCTTGTGAGGCAAACACTCTACCAACTGAGCTATATCCCCAGCCCTACAGATTTTTTTTGAGGCAGGTCTTGCTAAATTGCCCAGGCTAGCCTCCAACCCATGATCCTCCTGCCTTAACTTACCGAGTGGCTGGGAGCGTAGGCATGCCCATGGCGCCTGGCCTTTGTGCTTTCTACAGAAAGCTCTCTGGAGGACAGATCTGAATGAGGCACTTCTATGGCCACCATTACATCTGCCAATAAATGTTAATGAGATAAATTCACCTATTTTTTTTTGAAAGGCTCTCAGGTTGAGTCATAAAATAGAGCAGCAGTAGAGGCTTAATATAAGATCCCTTAAAGCAAAGATTTCAAAGAAAAAAAGGGGGAGACAGGGAACTGGGGTTGTAACTCAGTGGTAGAGCACTTGCATAGCATGTGTGAGGCACTGGGTTCAATCCTTAGCACCATTTAAAAATACATTTTAAAAAAGGTATTGTGTTCATTTACAACTAAAAAAAAATAATAATAAAAAAGATAAAAAGGATAAATAAAGACATGCTAGGTGAATGCCAACAAAAAGAGGGTAGAGTTATGGTATTTGTGATATTCAAGGCAAACGGAGTACCTTAAAATAAAGAAGGATGCAACATCTGAACAATTAAGTTTAGGTAATAGAAGGAAAAATCTGTAACACTAAGTCTTAGTAGTTTGGAGAATCTGCATTTGCCTGAGCGTGGTGTTATTATACTTTGACATTCCTATACTTTTATTATTTTTTTAGAAAAATTCCCCAGTGTTGGCATTCAGATACATTATTTCCAGATGATGTAAGAGAAAATTTGGGATCCCTAGGTCAGGCCAAGGTCCCTATTTAAGTTCTCATTTCACACAGTATCTCTTTTAAGTGACTCATTATCACAGGTAGCAATTTTATATTTATTTGTGTGTTTTATTTTACTAATGCCTGACTCTCCCCCTAAAATGCTTCCTGATGTAGGACGTAGCATAAATTGGACTCTTGGGCTGGGGATGCAGCTCAGTGGTAGAACACTTGCCTAACATGCACAAGGCCCTGTGTTCCATCCCTGGTGCTAAAATGAACAAACAAAAACCTGAGAAACAAAACACAACAACAACAAAAGACCATTAAATGAACTGCACACACTTTCAGAAGAGACAAGATAATACATACAATGCTCTTACATTATTTAGAAGTGACAGAGAGAATTTCCTTTCATCTACTGTTTTTCATGCTGTAACTACTAAGTACTTAGTACCTAGTACTTACCAAGTACTAGGTACTAAAGTACTAAGTACTAAGAAGTGTGTACTTAACAACACAGTTCTCCAGGGCTCAGTGCCATTGCAGAAATAGCTAGGACACTTAAAAAAATACATGATGTCAGGATGGTTCTCTCAAATGAAAACAAAAAATCTATTCTGTCCTTCTTACTTTTCAATGCCTGTCAATTTTAAGGGCCGCTAGGAAAGGCTGAGTTGGTCCAGGAGGTTGGCCAAACCATTGCATAGAAGTTGGCAGTTGTTGCTGAAAAACAGCGCTGGCCCCAAACTTCACAGTTCTTCCAGGAGCCTTTCAAAGACTCAGATACATGACTTATGACACACTGGCCTAAGAAAACTCATTTGGCTCAAAATGAACAGACCTAGCATTTAAATCATCATCTTCTTGGGAAAGGGATGTCTGTCTTCCCGGTGTGACCTCATTCAGAATTAATGTCAACAGCATCCCTCTCCTGGGCAGACAGGTGGCCACTGAAAGATAACATGATTTCTGTAGGCCACCTGGTGAGTCAGTCACACAAACAGGAACAAAACCCAGCTTTACTGATGGCCAAGCCTGAGAGACTCAGCCCTACCCTATGACACCTCCTGTTCGATAAGATGACTAATTAAACAATCATTTGCCCTGAGACTGGCTCTACAAGCAAGCAGACAAGTTTCGGTCCATGTTCTCCAGAAGCATGCAACCTACAGGAAGAGGAAGTGAAAGAGAGGTTGGAATGTTTACATTGTGATCAGGCTTCACTGTGCCCTACCAGGTGGTGCAGAGTAAAAGAAAAAATGTGTGAGTTTGGAGCTCCAAATTAAGCCCCTCTTTTTTAGGGCAAAGGGTTTCCAAGCCTCCTTAACTTCTTTCTTTCTTTTTTTTTTTTAATCAGGGATTGAACTCAGGGCCACTGAGTTGACCACTTGACCACTGAGCCACATCCCCAGCTCTATTTTGCATTTTATTTAGAGACAGGGTCTCAGTGACTTGCTTAGCAAAGTCTTGCTTTTGCTGAGACTGGCTTTGAACTTGAGATCCTCCTGCCTCAGCCTCCTCAGCTGCTGGGATTACAGGCATGCATCACCATGCCCGGCTGCTTTTAACCATTTATTTGGACTTCTTTTGCTCATTCTAGTTTAGAACCTCACTCATTCCTGAGCGCCAAAGCCTTTGCAAGAGGTGTCAGATAAATGCACACAGGAGAGGACCCAGGTTATTAAGGATGGACTGGAACCCCAGGATGAAGGCTGTTCTGGGGCTCAGAATTACGGAAGAATAGTTCCTGGGTATGCAAGTGATGCAGAAATAATTGGGGCACAGGGCAAATGATGCCAAAATTCTCATTGAACTTCCCTTTTCCTCTTCTCCTTCATCTTTTGTGTGTGTGTGTGTGTGTGTGTGTGTGTGTGTGTGTGTGTGTGTGTCTGTCTGTCTAGAAATTGAACTCGAGGCCTCACACAGGCTGGGCAAATATTCCACCTCTGAGCTACACCCCCAGCCCTTTTTATTTTTTATTTTGCAACAGG
>JAJEJO010000336.1:185681-271201 GCA_020662805.1 Glaucomys volans | reverse complement strand
GGCAAAATCATTCTTTTTTATGGCTGAGTAATATTCCATTGTGTATATACCACATTTTCTTTATCCATTCATCTTTTGAAGGGTACCTAGGTTGGCTTAGCTATTGTGAATTGAGCTGCTATAAACATTGATGTAACTGTGTCAGTGTAGTATGCTGATTTTAAGTCCTTTGGCATATGCCCAGGAATGGAATAACTGGGTATAATGGTGGCTCCATTCCAAATTTTTGAGGGATTTCCAGAGTGGTTGGTATATATACACAATGGAATATTACTCAGCCATAATTGGTCAGCCATAATATTACTCAGCCATAATTGGACTGCAAATTGGTCCCACCAGTAATGTTAGAGTGTGGTTCTTCTCTTTTTAACCTCCAGGGCCTCAAGTGTGCTGAACACATACTCTGGCCCTGAGCCATGCCCCCAACCCTAGATTCACTTATTGTTATCATTTTGCCACATACACTTTGTCATTTGCTATCTATATATTGCCCTATAACATTTTTTTTCTGAATCATTTGAGAATTAGTTGGCCCTTTACCTGTGAGTGCTTAATTTATATCCTAAGAATTAGGATTTTCTCTTACATAACCATATTATAGTTAACTACCTCAATTAATTTAATACCAAGGAAACACTCATGTCTGATTTGGTATGTTCAGATCCCAATTGCTTTGATGATTTATTTCATAGCATTTTTTCTTCTATTACAGGATCCAATCTAGGGCCAGGTACTGCATTCATTTTTTTCTGTCTCTTTTGTCTCCTTCAATCTGGAACATTTCCACAGTCTGTCTGTCTTTCTTTCTTTTTTGGTACCAGGAATTGAATCCCGGAGCACTTAACCACGAAGCCACATTTCCAGCCCTTTTTAATTTTTATCTTGAAATAGGGTCTCACTGAGTTGCCTAGGGCTGCACTAAGTTGCTGAGGCTGGCTTTGAACTCACAATCCTCCTGCCTCAGCCTCCCAAGCTTCTGTGATTATAGGCATGTGCCACCACACTCAGCATGTTCCACAGCCTTTCTATGTCATTTATAACATTGAACTTTTTAAAAAAAGACAGGTCCTTTTTTTCATTTTGTGTGTCTGAGTTTTCCTCCAGGTTAGAGTCTAGTTCCACATCCCCTGTGTAGTATTACGTAGGTGATGCCGTATCTTCAGACCACCTGCTACAGGCACATGACATCCTTCTGCCCCTCACTGGCGATATTGAATTGTACAACTTAACTAGCCATTTTCTCTTCTGTATAGTTACTGCATCTTCCCTCATCACTAAAGAGCAATCTGTGGGAGACATTTTAAGACCATACAAATATGCTTCTCATCAAAATCCCGCTACCACCTGATTTAGAATTTATTGATGTTTCATTCCTAACTCATCTTTATTATGATGATTACCAAATGATGAGTTTCATTTCCAGCACTTTCCATATTTACCACTCAACATTCAGCCTATACTGTAAGAATCTTCCTCTCTTCTCCATTTATTTATTTGTTTCTTTCTTTGTTTATCTATCAGTTTACTGTATGGTTGCAGATTCTTAATTTTTTCCCCAAGCCCTATGATTCCAATTCAATACTTTAATAATTTTGTGCTAATCTGGGTGTGGTGATGCCTGTGGTCCCGGCTTACAGGGAGGCAGGAACATTTGAAGTTTAAGGCCAGCCTACACAACTTAGTAAAACCCCATCTCCTAATGTAATTTTAAAAACAAGGGCTGAGCCGGGCGAGGTGGTGCATGCCTGTAAACCCAGAGACTGGGGAGGCTGAAGCAGGAGGATCTGAGTTCAAAGCCCGTCGCAGCAACTTAGGGAGGTCCTTAGCGACTTAGTGAGACTGTGCCTCTAATAAAATACAAAAAAGGGCTGGGGATGTGGCTCAATGGTTAAGTACCTGTGGCTTCAATTTCTGGTACAAAAAAAAAAAAAAAAAAAAAGGCAGGGGAATGTAGCTCAGAAGTATAATGTTCTTGAGTTCAACCCACCAGTGCAGGGAAAAATAAAGGTGTGCTCAGATTATCTCAGATCTGATCTGGCCAGTGGAAGGCTCTTCCAGCTCTTCTGTATCCTTGTGACATTTTTTTTTTTTTCTTTTGTAGTGCTGGGGAATTGAAACCAGGGCTTCACACATACTAGGGCAAACTCTGGACCACTGAGCCACATCCACAGCCTTCTTCCTTTTGTTGGGTTGTCATTGTTGTTGCGTGCGTGTGTGGCATACTTTCTTACTTTCTGACCTAAAAAGATGCTCCAGGCTCATCTCGTGCTGTTCCCCTCCACATTTCCAGACTTTCTTCTCAGGCCACCCCTAGAGTGAGCTCTGCAGGTTGAGGGCTTGAAGGTGGTATCTGAGGAGCACAGAAGAGGAGGCCCAAGAGCAGGGGCAGTGGTCAGCAGTTTGAGAAGCTGCGGAAAGGCTCAGGGCTTGGCCCACGGTGTTCCCCACTGCCATCCCGGGCGGGTGTTCCGCACAGCGAAAGAAGTGCTTGGGGAGGGGTCGTAGCACAGCGGCGGAGCGCTTGCCTGGCATGTGTGAGGCGCTAGGTTCCAGCCTCATCACCGCGTGCAAATAAATAAGTGAAATAAAGATCCACCGACAACTAAAAAAAGAAAAAGAAAAAAGAAGTGCTTGGACCATGCAAGACTCAGTCATGAGTCCTCTCCCATGTGCGGGGACTGTGAGCCATGTACAAGTTGTAAGACACCATTTCAAGGAAACCGTGGTCCAGCAGGCTAGACGCATATGTACATAATACCCGTAAGCACCCCTGATAGTGTGTTCTCGTGCTGCCAGTGAGGTGCATGCAGGAATTTGGGGTGCTCCGGGGTGAGGGTAGTGCTTATGTCTGGGAGGGTTGCAGAAGGCTTCGTTGGTGACTCTTGGGTTAGATCCTGAAGGAGGGTAGGATTTGGAAAGAGAGTTTCCTGGTGAAACTAGAGGTTGCTACTTCTAAGCACCGATCCAAAATGACTTTGCAGCTTCATTCAGCCAGATCCAGCCCTCTTCCCGGTGCTGTAAGGAACATTCGCACTCGGTGAGTGAAGGACAGCCCTCTCTTGCAGCCTTGGTATCACGATGCCATCTAATTTTTATTTTCAGACACAGATGAAACATGCCCTTCGTTCACCAGACTGAGCATTCACAGTGCGGTAGTGGGGACAGGGCTGCACGTGAGGTTGATGCTCTATACGAAGAGGAACCAGACCTGCGCACAAATCATCAACTCAACAGCTTTTGGGAACTTGAATGTGACCAAGAGAACCGCCTTCATTATCCATGGGTTCCGGCCAACAGGATCCCCTCCAGTTTGGATGGAAGACTTAGTAGATGCTCTGCTCTCTGCAGAACACATAAACGTGGTTGTTGTTGATTGGAATCGAGGTGCTACCACTGTCATATACTCCCACGCCGCTAGCAAGACCAAAAGAGTAGCCATCATCCTGAAGGAATTTATTGACCAGATGTTGGTAAGAAAGACTTCTCTTGTATGATTTGCAGCCATATTGAAACTGATTAATTACCTGGAGATTTAAAGCCAAGCGTAATCTTCAATGATCAGGGGGCCTATTTTGTAAAATGCTGCAAATCTAAATAAAGCTCATGGAGGGCTGCAGAGGGACCCTCAGTAAGACCCACAGGTATGGTGGTGCAGGCTGTGCACTGCACAGGACACGGATTTAAGGGAGCAGCATTGTCATTGTAGGTGCAGATTTACATATCATGTTTATTATGATAATTTTCCCACATATGACAACCAAGTATCTTAAGCAAGGGGAAGCTTTCTCTCTCTTTCTTTTGTGATACTGGACATTGAGCCTAAGGCTTTGTGCATGCTTAGTTAGTGCTTAACCACTGAGTTGCATCCCTAGCCCTTTTAAATTTTAATTCAATTTAATTTTTTTTTTTTTTTTTGCGGTGCTGGGGATTGAACCCAGGGCGTTGTGCATGCAAGGCAAGCACTCTACCAACTGAGCTATATCCCCAGCCCTCAATTTAATTTTTTGATATCAGGGGTGCTCTCTCACTGAGCTATATCCTCAGACTTTTTTTTTTTTTAATTTTTAGACAGGTCTCACTAAGTTGCCCAGACTGGCCTCAAACTTTGTGATCCTCCTACCTCAGCTTCTAGTTCACATAAAAGTGTCTTAGGGGTAAAGTCTGTCTAGGAGCTTCTTGGTTTACAGGTCTAGAGATTCTTCAACTTTGGTAGCTGTTTTTTCTGCTACAAGTGCCAGAGGTTTAGTGACCAAATTATCCAAAACTGGTCCAATGAGATAATTTATGTTTCTAGAAGACTTACAAAAGTCAAACCTTAAATGTACTGGGTTTGATCCTTAGCCCCCACGTAAAAATGAATACATAAAAAATGGTGCTGTGGATCGAACCCAGTGCCTCACACATGTGAGGCAAGCACTCTACCACTGAGCCACAACCCCTGCCCCAATGTTGCTCCTTTTGACAACAGCAACAAAGACAAGTGGCATAAAATCAAGAAGATTTTGAAGAGAGACAGGTCTGGTGACCACCATGGCCCAGGGTGACATGGGTGTTATACAAGTTCCCCACAGTCTTGGAAGGAGAATATTTGAATGACACAGGACCAGCTTATCCCAGCAGCCTATGGACTGTGTGGTTCACCCTCCCCAGGTTTTTGCCCTTCTTTCCTTGCCTCTTCTTGGTGACTTCATTTGCTGGGCCAGGATGAAGATAAGGGTGTTCATCAAATTGTACTGTCATCCCTCTCCCCAATCTGGAAGGCTTTAGAGATGTCTCTGCTTAACTTCTAGCAGAAGTGTGAGTGGTAGCCAGGCATTGTGGCGCATACCTGTAATCCCAGCAATTTGGGAGGCTGAGGCAAGAGGACTGCAAGTTCAAAGCCAGCCTCAGAAACTGAGCAAGGCCCTGTCTCAAAATAAAAAATAAAAGGGGCTGGAGATGTGGCTCAGGGGTTAAGTGCCCCTGGGTTCAATCCCCAGTACAAAAAAAAACAACAACCCCAAAACAAACAAACAAAGAAAGCATGGGTGGGTTCACCATGACATAAAGGGCAAGGTCAAAGTTTGGCTTTGGGCTGGTGGGTTTGAATCCTGCTCAACTTCCCTTCCAACTTCCTTATTTCTCCCATGATTTCAACTGTTGGCCTCAGATTCTTCATCTGTATAATGAAAAGAATAATATTTATAATGTGGGGTGTTGAGACATTTAAATAAGACAATAGATGTAAGGTACTTAGAAATGTTCCTCCAAAGTCAATAATTAGGAAATTTCTCCAAATGTAATCAATTCCTTTATTCCTCATAATGTGTAATGATGGACTTATTGAAATTCCAGGAAGAAGGAGCTTCTCTTGACAACATTTATATGATTGGAGTAAGTCTAGGAGCCCACATAGCTGGATTTGTTGGAGAAATGTATGATGGGCAGCTGGGGAGAATTACAGGTAAGGCTCCTGTGGGTCTGTGGGGTAGCAGCTTGGACCAGGTAGTCACTGGGAATACTATATAGGCAATCCTAGTCCTCGGGTTTGAAGCCAGCTCTTCCAATTATCTAATCTCTCTGAGCACAGACTCCATTCTGTGAAAGAAAAACCATAATAATGTTAACCTCTGATTATTATTTAATAAAATATATGCAAAGCAGTTTACAAATTGTGTGCCACAGAAAAGATTGGTGGTGACTAAATTTCTCTTATAGCAAGGCAAACAGCAATGTTCCATGGGAATTTGATCTATGTACTCTGAACAGAGTCTTCTTCCTTCCATTTAATCTAGAATGGCCTGAACTACAAACCTAGCACTTCGAAGTCCCCAGAAATGGTCTCGTGGTAGGAAAATGATACGGGAATTTGGGTAGCTAGACCTGACCCTGTAAATATCAGCTTTCCAGCACACACTGAATAAAAAAGCTCAGAAATACAGCAGGTTAAACCCCAGACAAAGACACCCTTGCTGGTGTCTCTTACCTGGAGCTTAGTAACTTTCCACAGCTGTTTGCAAAGGGCTGAGGGCAAGGGCGGCTCTCTCTTTCCAAGACTCTGACCTCCCTCATTCTCCTTTCCCTGAATCCATCCTCACACCTCACAGTTTGTTTTGTTTGATTTTTCCTTTTTGAGGTACTGGGGAGCTTTACCACTGAGCTGCAGCCCAGCTCTAGCCCTGGCAAGTCACCTCTGTCTCTGTGACTCTGTGTCCATCTCTCTGTCTCTGTTTCTCTTTCTCTCTCTCTCTCTCTCTTTCTCTCTCTCTCTCTCTCACACACACACACACACACACACACACACACACACACCATGACTGGCATCAATTTTAGCCATGGTATTTTAGGTCACAGTGTTTGTGTTGGCTATTTTTTTTTTCTTCTTGGCTATTTTGAAAAATTTCATTTTAATCTGAAGGCCCAGGTTTCTTGTCTTATTTATCTGCTTTCCTAGGGAAGCAAAGTGGTTTTTTAAGTTTGAAAATGTGTTATTACTATTTTTAGAAAGCAATGTGTCTTTAAAATTTTTCCTCCTGTAAAAAGGACAAATGGCTTAGTTTGCTTATGTTGTTACCTGCTGGGAAGGAAGGAAAGAAGGAAGGATGGGGGGGGGGGGGGGGGGGAGGGGGGGGAGTTGCGGGGAAGGAAAAAAGAGACAGGTAAATAGGCAGGCCGTGATTTGTTGCAATTGCTGATTTTCTGGGGTGTAAAACTTCCACCGGGGCTGATCTCAAGCTACCCACGTGACATCAATTGAGCACAGAGCCTGGGAAGAGATGAACAGAATTTGATCTGCAGCCTACCACTGTCTCGTTCTGTCTGCAAGCCACGTTCACTCCTAAGCCTCCCAGCAAATCAGTTCCCATAACTACTTTGAAAGTGAACTACAACATGTGCTGCCTCTGGTCATGGAAATTCCCAGGCCAACCTTCCTTTCTCTCTGGGCCCATGTGACCCTGCCCCACAGGCTGGAATCAGCTGATCGTCCACAGCTCAGTTTTCTACCTCCCTGTACTCTGAGTCCCAAGGTTAGTCTCTGTCTTCCCCAAGAGCAGCTGAGGAAGTAAGGCATTCCTGCCCCCACCCCCTTCCTCTGCCCTTCCTGGGTGGGCTCACTGGGTTGCAGAGTGGGAATGGGGACACAATTCACATCTAACTCCCATGGATCGGATGGGTCTGCCTATTACTTACCTTGGTGGTCTCCATGGCTGCTTCACCTCTTCCATTTCTTTCTTCTGCCCCTCCTTTTGCTCTTCCTCTTGTGCATGTCTCTTGGTTTTTTCCTCATTAACTTTTCCTTCTTCTTCTTCTTCTTCTTCTTCTTCTTTTTTTTTTTTTTTTTTGTGCTGAGGATGGAATCCAGGGCTTTGCTCATCATGCTAAGCAATCACTCTACCACTGAGCTACATCCCCAGCCCCTATCTTTAACTTCTCTAAGAGAAGATTGAAGATGATGAATGAATTACAAACATTTCAAGTACTTGGATCATTTGTGGACACATTAAATTTGATTCTCAAACTTGACGATATGTAAAGCCTGCCTTGGGTTGCTGGGAACAATGCCAATGGGCTGGTTGAGAATCTCCTGAGTTGGGAGTCAGGAATCTGTATTTTAACCAGAAGATGCAGATGGTCTGAGCTCCATACGCTGAGAAACTATAGAGTAACCTTGAGCCCCATGTGACCATTGAGTGTTTGAAATGTGGCCCGTGGAAACTGAAAACTGTTGTAAGTGTGAAATACACATTAGTTTTAGTAGACTGGGAATGATAACAACAAAAAACAGAATGTAAAAAAATTAATTTTTTAATTGATTACATGGACATGACAATATTTTAAATATCTTGCATTAAATAAAATGTGGGGACTTTTTGGTGGTGCTGTATGTCTGTCTGTTCACAGTGTGCAGGCTTGTTTTGTTTTGTTTTGCTTTTCAGTGCTGAAACTGAACAGATTGAACCAGGATTCTTAACCACTGAGCCACATACCCAGTTCTTTTTATTTTTTTATTTTGAGACAGGGTTTTGCTAAGTGGCTTAGGGCCTCACTAAATTGCTGAGGCTGGCCTTGAACTTATAATCCTCCTGCCTCAGCCTCCTGAGTTTCGGGTTGTACAGGTGTGAGCCACCATGCCTGGTGAGTGTGCAGGTTTTTGGCCAATTTTACTATAATTTTTTTGACGGACATTGTCAGCTGATCATTTGCTATATGGCATATCACTATGGATACTATAAGTCCAAGTTTGCTTGGGACAGTCCTGGTTTGTACCTCTTATCCTGGTATGATTATGAACAGTGCCCTCATTAATCAAAATTGCCCTGATGTAGCTGTTTTCTCTGCCAATGAGCCAGAGGTTGCTGTAAACTGGGGTCTCTCTCATTTATTTTCTAAGACAGGAAGTAGTGTTGTCTGATGTGAGGAGGGAGGAGGAGCTTCCTGGACAAATTCTTTCTAAGGCTATGGAGTTTTTCTTCCTGTACTGAGAACAGCCTGTGGTCTTGGGTGTCTGGGTGTTGGCCCTTCTCCTCCCACACCAGTTTCAGTTGGGAGTGGATAGAAGAGAAAGGCTGGGACGGGGAAGATAAGGAAAGGAGGCAGATAAATAAATGGCTCCAGGAAGCAGAAGTGCATTGGGAGAGGAGAAATGGAGAGATTGAAGCTAGGACCCGGAAAGTTGAGGCAAAGATGCTCAACTTGGATTTTATATGTAACAAGAGTGGATGGGAGGTACCATCTAAAATGACATTTGTAGGGACTAGGGGTGCAGCTCAGTAGCAGAGCACAAACTTATCATGTTCAAGGTCCTAGGTTCAAACCTTAGCAACGAAACCAAAAAATTTAAAAAGTGGTATTCATAGATTAAAGCTTCAAAGGAGATGTCCTTTGAAACCTTCTTACTTCACTTCGGGCTCTAGTAAGTGCTTTTTTGAGCCTCTGGGTTTTTTTTGTTTTTAAGTTTTTATTTTGTGGTTGCAATGTCATATGAGCTGCTCCCCTGTTTTTTCCTGTTGTTCCGCAGTGATGGTGAAAAGTGCCCACTAACATTGACTAAGGGCAAGAATGCAGTCCAGGCACTCACGGAGTGGGTGCTATCTGTAGCATCTATAGGGACTGGCAGCCTGGCCCTCTCCTGGCTTCACCAGTGAGCTTTGCCCTTTCCTGCTGAGCTTGCTAAGCTCTGTGCCACGAAATCAAGAGCTCAACAGCCAAAGGAGGTTGCACTGAGA
The DNA here is from genome assembly GCA_020662805.1 of Glaucomys volans. Taxonomy (NCBI): domain Eukaryota; kingdom Metazoa; phylum Chordata; class Mammalia; order Rodentia; family Sciuridae; genus Glaucomys; species Glaucomys volans. Next base: position 261,995 of record JAJEJO010000336.1, on the reverse strand, counting down.
GGCTGGGCTCTGCTCAAGGTGCTTGATCTCCCGGAACCTCAGTTCACTCACCTAGAAAATGGGAGTCATAATAGCTGCTGTGCCTCCCTCGCAGGTTTGCAATGCAAATTAATGAGCTAGGGTATGAATACCAGTGAAGCTGTAAAGGAGTTTTATTAATAACAAGAAGGAAGGACTGAATGGGGTTTCTGGATCACCTAAAATGAGATAAAATAAGATACAGCACTTGATTTTTCTCTTTCATGCACACCGTGGTGCTTTGTTCCTGAGAAGCCAGCGCATCCCCGCCCCTGCCCCCACCCCCATGTGTGCTGCACGAGCTCTGCATGAGCTGTGCCTCCTCCTGGAGTCCCTTACCGTTCCCAGGGCCATAGTCAGGGTAACCTGCTCTCCTGTGGGAAAGAGCCACAGGGCTGTGGAAAGGAGTCCTGACGAAGCAGGATGGGAATGTGAGTGCTCCCCACCGAGGGACCCTGCAGCCTGTGAACCCTCCTCCTGGGAGGCATCAAAGGCCCAGTGCCAGTGACTCATGGCGTGGGGCTGCCAAGCCACTCTGTTTTCCTTCCAGGTCTCGACCCTGCGGGCCCTTTATTCAACGGGAGGCCTCCCCAGGACAGATTAGATCCCAGCGATGCGCAGTTCGTTGACGTCATCCACTCTGACACTGATGGTAACATTCCTGTCTTTGTGGGTCAGTGGCCCCCCAGACTCACAGAACACCCCCGTCATGTAGGGCAGAGCAGGTTCCTCCAGATGCCCTCTTCCTACCAGGCAGGGTTCCAAATCTGCAGAGATGGTGAAGGGAAGTGGGTGTAGACAGGCCTCCAGGATCCATGCTGCAGTGGGGATGATTTTCCCATGGTCTTTTATCTTAAAATGACCATTGTGCCCAGTCAAAGGCAGGCCAGTTTGCCTACCATGTGGACAGTGTTTCCATATGCACAACTGGGTTTGGATGCATGATTTCCTGGGTCTGTTGGCTACTTCTCATTATTTCCTTAAGCTGAAAGATCAGTTCAGGTGGGTGTCCCTCCACACAGAGCAGCCCACCCACCATGACTCCCAGCTCTCTGAATCTTTCAGATCATTTCTGTCTTCCAAGGTGCTGGTTTGGTATCATGGATTGCTGGCATATGCCGTGTGGGCTGGGGTGATGTTCAAGGGTAGGTGTCTACTATATGCAGATGTCTGGGAGAGGAAGTGGAGTAGGAGTTTGAGAAGGATAGAGGGAACAGAGCTGGTGGTCATTTAATCATGTATCTTCTGTATGATGCGATCACCTTGACCTGGGACTGGGGAATGCAGCTCAGTGGTAATGCAGCTTGTCTAGGATGCACAAGGTCCTGAATTTGATCCCCAGTACCACAAAACAAACCAACCCTTGACCCTCTGTCATGGGCATCTAGTGTGGTATTCAACAATTCTTTGCCTTAAAAGGAACACCTCTGTGGGAAGCAGCTGCATCATTATTATGGAATTTGTAAGGTATTAACTTTACTTAAGTGCAGTACTGTAGTACCATTTAAATGCTCAATGGAATAAAGCAATTCACTTTTTATTTGTGGAATGCAGATTTTGAAAGAAAGAGTACAAACTTTGCAGTCAGGCAGATATGGGCTCAGATCCCAAGTTCCATTCTTTCTAGTGATGTCATGTTAATTTGTTAAGTCTTCTGAGCCTCTATCATCATCTAAGTTATTTTATCTGAATTTGCCAGTGGCCACTTTGCAGATGTTGTGAACATTAGAAGAAAGGTGTATAAAACATCTGGTGTCATAGCCACAGAGACATGTAGGTTCTCATTATATAATAACTGTTATGATTTCCATGATGCACTATGTATGAATGTGCATTTACATGTGTACATAAATCTAAAATCTTATATTTATTTATTTTGAGACAGGGATTACACTCTGTTGCCCAGGTTGCTTTTGAACTCCTGACTTTAGCATTTCTCCTGCCTCAGCTTCTCAAGTAGCTGGGATAACAGGTGTGAGCCAACATGCTTTTTTGTTTTTTTTTCAATGGTGGTGTTGGGAATTGAACCCAGGGCCTCCTTCATGCTAGCCAAGCACTCTAACCCCAAACTCCAGTAATATTTTATTTTATTTTATTTGCGGTGCTGGGGATTGAACTCAGGGCCTTGTGCTTGCAAGGCAAGCACTTTGCCAACTGAGCTATATCCCCAGCCCTCCAGTAATATTTTAATCAAGCATTTTACTGATTATTTTAGGGTTACATGGTTTAAAAAAGCAAGTAGTTATTAAATCTATAATTTTTTAGAACCTCATTTTCTAGAATTGTTTCCATACTTTTTATCATCCTGGATTCCAAATTTTAAAAGATTTTGCCTACTAAGTAAAAATTAATTTTTCTTGCTTCTTATTCATTAAAGATTTATACAATGCAAATTTGAGGCTCAGGAAGTCTTGACAATTGGAGGGGCCGAGCCAAATGTAAGGAGAAAAAAATATGATTTTATCAGCCTTGCAGTGAATGAGTAACCCAAATCACTGTTTTTAGAAATAGTGGAATTAAATTCTGTCACCATTTGCCCAGTCACTTAATAATGGATGATAGTGGAATTTACTTCCTGCTTTCTAACTAAGTAACTGGGTAACTTTGGGCAAAACATTTAAATAAGTATAACAGTAATGACAACAACCACAACAATAATACAAATCCTGCCTGTATCTGGCAGGCAAGTGAGCTGTGAGATGTGTACAGGACAAAGCAGTGTGAAAGCAGGGTGTGTTCTCTTTTAGCCCTGGGCTACAGGGAGCCCCTAGGAAACATAGACTTCTATCCGAATGGAGGATTGGATCAACCTGGCTGCCCTCAAACGATATTTGGAGGTAAGTGCAGATACTTTATATTATGTAAAAGAGTAGATTGAAAAGCACATTTTAAAAAATCTGATATTATCTTCACAGATGAGTTTTGAATAGAAAACAAACTTTTCTGAGAAAATAGTAGTGATTTAAATACAAATTATAAATTGCAAACTCACCTCCTCCAAACAAAAAATAAGGAGTTGGAGGGCAACATTGAAAGTGAGGTGGGAGATCAATGTTTATAGCAGCTCAGATCATAATAGTTAAGCTAGGGAAGCAGCCTAGGTGCAGTACAACAGGTGAACAGGTAAAGAAAATGTGGTCTATATGCACAATGGAATACAGGCCATAAAAAAAGAATGACTTTATGATATTTGCCAGAAAATGGGTGGATCTGGTAACTATTATGCTAAGAGAAATAAGTCAATCTCAAACAAGTAAAGGTCAAATGTTCTCTCTGATATGTGGATACTACCCACAACATGGGCAGGGGGAGGGGAAGAATAGAATTTCAGTAGATTAGACAAAGGGGAATGAAGGGAAGGGAGAGGGGACAGAAACAGGGAAGACAGTGGAATGAATCTGAGCTAACTTTCCTGTGTATGTATATAAATATACCTCAGTGAACCTCCACATCGTGTGCAACCACAAGGCTGGGATCCTAATTAGAATAAGATGTACTCCATGTTTGTACAAATATGTCAAAATATACTCCACTGTCCTGTATAACTAAGAAGAAAAAATTTTTAAAAAGTGAGGGGCTAGGGTTATAGCTCTGTGGTGAGCACATGCCTAGCTCATGTGAAGCACTGGGTTCAATCTTCAGCACCCATTAAAATAAATAAGTAAATAAAATGAAGATATTGTGTCCATCTACAATTTTAAAAAGTGAGGTGGAGGACAGATTTTAAAATTCAACCCTTTAGTGCTCTAAATATGTATTTCATCACTGCTCAAGAAAGTCAAACAACCATGGATGGAAATGATTCTAGAAACAGGATGGCCTTGCCAGGCATGGTGGCACACACATGTAATCCCAGGGGCTCAGGAGGCTGAGGCAGGAGGACTGCAAGTTCAAAGGCAGCCTCAGCAAAAGTGAGGTACTAAGCAACTCTGTGAGACTGTCTCTAAATAAAATGCAAAACAGGGCTGGGGACGTGGCTCAGTGACTGAGTTCAGCCACTGAGTGGCTGAATGGCTCAGCCTCTGAGTTCATCCCTGGTGCCCTCCCCTGCCAAAAAAGGGATGGTCTTGGCATGAAAAGGTAGTTGTATATGGCCCCAGCAGAATGACATAGTGTTTTCAAGTGATCCGACTGAAATGGCATAAGCAGGGCTACCCATGTGGACCATAGTGAGGTTCAAATTCCATCTTGTGAGCCAATCCACCTGTATCCACAAGCAGCCAAAGAAAATGTGCTTTGCTTGTAAGGGACATCCCTGAATTGTTATTGACTCCCTTGTTTCTCAGTGACTTTTTTCCTTGTGGTGCAGGGGATTGAACCCACTCTACCACTGAGCTCCATCCCCAGCCTAACTCCATTGTTTCTGCAAAAGGAAGTTTCAAGAACAACCGATAAGTGTTGGCTTGTCAGGTTTTACTCTAGTCTGTCTTGGCCCATGCCAGCCCCACGTGTCTTCCTTTTCACCCCTGTTTATGTCTCTTTGTTCTTCACTGATCTCTTGTATGGCCAAAGGTGGACTCTGCAGGAACAGAAAACCTTTTAACCTGAGGCAGCACTCAGTGCCTCTCCAAACCACCCGCAACCACAGCTCCTCTTTTCATGGGGGTTCACTGTTTCCTATTCAGATCCTTCCCCACATTGATTGCCCTTTTGTGGGGCTCGGTTTTCTGTTTTGAGTGACATCAGTAATTCATCATCTCCTGCTCTTCTGACACCCATCTCTGTGTCTCCTCAACCTCCTGTCTGATCATCGCACAACCTGGCACCCCCTGGGAGCTAACTTGAGTCCTGCCTCTAACCTCTTCTTGTCCATTCCTGACTTCTGGTGCCACCTCCTGTCATTTAGCCCCTCACTTCACTCTTGCAGCAGCAACAGAGCTCTGCCATTTGACTGCTGTCATGAATGCCCAGTGCACCTGCAGGCCCTTAGATCTTTGCCATGGCAGTCCCGCCTTCACTCAGGAACATTGCTGGAGAAGCTTTGTTGATAGAGTTCAAGGTCTGAGCAAGCTTGCTGTTGCTCATCCTTCGTGGACTTCCTAGGATCACTCCTCATGCATCTACTCCAAATATTTCCTTTCTCCAAACCCTCACCTCTTAGAGCCGTTTTACCTATCTTCATCTGAGTTCCCAAGGCTGGTGTTCACCATCATGCTCCCCAGGGGAGAAGCACCCCACCCGTTTCCAACATGCTCTCCCCTGCTTGCCCTCCTCGGGAGCTTCTCCTACCAGTTACTCCCTAAGGCCTCTTTTCCTAGTTTCTGTACCTGCTCCTTTTTCAGTGGCTCCTCTCCTCTGCCTTTGACTTATTGCCTTCTGTCATAAACCTGTAGGGAATCTCTGACCACCTCTGAAATCTTCTCCTCCTTTTCAGTGACAAATCCATGCAGCAAGGGTCTTCATTTCTGTTTCCATCTCCTCACTGTCCTTCACGCTGACCCCACATCCCCACTATCTACCCCCCTGCTTTGCTGGAAGTGACTTCTTCAAGTTCGCCAGCAGCCTCCCACCCACCAGATGCCCAGGGTCCTTTTCCCAGTTTTGGCTTTCCATAAGTCTCCAGCTTCGAGTTCCACTAAGCCTGCGCTTAAAACTCACCCCTTCCTACTTCTGTGTCATCAGGTGATGTCCTCTGGCAGGTCTTTCCATGGTTGCTCTTTTGAAGGTTCTCTGAAGGTACCTCCCCTTAGGCTGGGTCATAGGTCATCTGATTTTCATCTCACACTCCCTTTTTTCCTTAAATATTTTGTCTATATAGATTTCTGACTTCAGAATTCACCCTGCAAGTGGAAAAGATGGATTCTGATCCAGTTGACTGTATACACCCTGTGCTCTACCCAACAGCCCAGACCTGTTTAGGGAGTCTTCACTCTTGAAATGATCCACTTCCAAGAAGCTGCTGCCCTTGGGTGACCACTGAGACCTGAGGCCAGTTCTAGGGAGGAGATGCTCATGGGAGGATTTACAGCCCAGGCTCATACATTTTCTTATGTGGTCTTTCTCCTTAGAGGGGTGTGTGTTTGGCATGAGTGACATGCTTGTGGGGAATTGAACCCAGGGCCTCCTGTGTGCTAGGCAAGCACTCTACCACTGAGCGACACCCCCAGCCCTCTTCAGATAACTCTTGAGTACCTTCTGTCCTTTCATATCAGTTGGCCCTGGTCCTTGGCCCTCCGTGTGGTGGTGACCATTGCAGGCTCCCCATGCAGAGTGCTTTCACACTGCGCTTGGGCTTCTGGTAATAGAAGGTGAATTCATCCTGTGGTCCAGCTAATGCATCATCAAGAACTGGAGCATCTTAGAAAACCTCAGGATCAGTTCTGGATTAGGATTTAAGGCTGTGTGCCATCCCCACCCTTGTCCCCTTTGCTCTGCAGTATACTCCTGTCCTCTTCTATTCTATTCTGCTACACAGCAGTGGCTCTCAAACTTCGGTGTGTATCAGAATTATGTGGGAGGCTTGTTAAATACAGATCACACTGACACGTGGAAAGCCCTGTGTTTCATCCCAACACAAACCAAACCAAACCAAACCGTAAATTGCAGACAACTGCAAGCCCCTCAGGGAGAGTACCAATAATTTCCATTTCTAAGAAGTTCCCAGGTGCTGCTAATGCTGCTGGTCTGGGGACAGTATTTTGAGAACTTCAGGAGTAGTGCACCAGATAGGTCTGAGAGCCACGGAGATCACAGGTGGCAGAATTCCAGCTTTGCTCTTATGAGCATGGGGCCCCAGGTTCTCTGTGCCTCAGCATTCCCAGCTATAAAATAGGACTGATGTTGCCTACCTTACAAGATTGGGAGAGCTGGCAACATGTTGTATAAAGCACCTAGGCTGTTACTACCTACTATAGTATTTCTGATTCTGTTTTATTCCAGTGATTATAAAATTTTATAGATTTCTGGTTTTAAAATATTTGAGACAGGGCTGGGGTTGTGACTCAGTGGTGGAGTGCTTGCCCAGCATGTATGAGGCACTGAGTTTGATTCCCAACACCACGTATAAATAAATAAAACTGAAGGTCCATCAAAAAACCAAAAAATATAAAAAAAATTTGAAACAGAGGATACTTGCCAATGAAGCAAAATTATTTTTTTTATTTTAAGAAATTTTTAGTTATACATGACAGTAGAATATATTTTGGCAGAATATACATAAAGTTTAACTTATTTTATTTAGGTTCTTACTCTTGTGGTTGTACATAATGTGGAGTTACCCTGGTCATGTATACAAATACAAGTGCAAATACAAGGTTAGGAAAATTATGCCTAACTAATTCTACTGTCCTTCCTATTCCCCTCCCTTCTCCCCTCCCTCTATTCCCCTCCGTCTAGTCCAATATATTCCTATTATTCCCCTCCCCAACCTCCCCTGTTTTGGGTTAGCATCGACATATAGAGAGAACGTTTAGCCTTTGGTTTTTTGGGATTGGCTTATTTCACTTAGCATGATATTCTCCAGTTCCATCAACTTACTGACAAATGCCATAATTTCATTCTTCTTTATGGCTAATATTATATTATATATATATATACCACATTTTCTTTATCCATCAAAGGACACCTAGGTTGTTTCCATAGTTTGGCTATTATGAATTGAACTGCTAAAACATGGATGCATTATGTCACTATAGTATGCTGTAATACAGGTTGCTGTTAAGTCCTCTGTGTGTAGACCTAGGAGTGGGATAGCTGGGTCAAATGGTGGTTCCATTCCAAGATTTCTGAGGAATCTCCATACTGCTTTCCAGAGTGGTTGCACCAATTTGCAGTCCCACCAGCAATGTATGAATATACCTTTCTCCCTACATCCTCACCAACATTTATTGTTACTTGTATTCTTGATAATTGCCATTCTAATTGGAGTGAGATGGAATCTCAGTGTAGTTTTAATTTGTATTTCTCTAATTGCTAGAGATGTTGAACCAGAAATTTTTAACCACAAAAAAAATACATCCATTATCACTATCACTTCACAAAATGAAGAATACTTTTACTGGGAATTAAGCCCATGGCCTTGCACATGCTAGGCAAGTGCTCTACCACTAAGATTCATACCCAGCCCTATTTATTTATTTATTTATTTATTTTGCGGTGCAGGGGATTGAACCCAGGGCCTTGTGCTTTCACAGCAAGCACTCTACCAACTGAGCTATATCCCCAACCCCCTTTTTTATTTTATTTTGGGACAGGGTCTCACTAAGTTGCCCAGGCTGACCTTGAACTTGGGATCCTCCTGCCTCAGCCTCCTGAGTAGCTTGGATTATAGGTGTGCACCACCACACTTGGATAGAATACTTTTTTTTTTAATTATGTAGAATACTTTTTTAAAAATTGAAATCCAAAATCTCATCACAGATCAGCACCAGTCCAGAAATAGTTTTTTTTTTGGTGGTGTGGGAGTTAAATCCAGGCCTTTGTGTGTGCTCACTCTGCACTCTACACTAAGCTGTGCCTCTGGCCATAAAAGTGGCAGTTGAGAATCACTGAGTAGTTGTATTTTCCAATGACTCCTAACATCTAGTCATTGTCCACCATGTGTCCCTTGATGCCTACCTGGCCCTGTTGCTTTATTTTTTTTAAATGATTCATTTTTTTTTACACAATACTTTTGTTTTATTTATTTATGTATTTTTGTGTGGTGCTGAGAATCGAACCCAGTGCCTCACATGTGCCAGGCAAGTACTCTGCCGCTAAGCCACAACCCCAGCCTGGTCCTGTTTCTTTTGACATAATGGAAAATGTGGCAGTAATCAAAACTACTGTCTTGCCCTTGACTTTGCAGTCATTGGCATTCTTAGTACTGACCAGTACCAGATTGAGGGAACCCATAATAATCGGACTTTTAGTGAAGCCTTGAGCAGCAATGAGGCAGAAGACCCGATGCAGTGGTGTGTACCTTGTAGCCCCAGCTACTCAGGAAGGCTGAGCAGGAGAATGGCGGAAGTCCATGAACTTGGAGCTGTTCTGAGGACATAATGAGATTGCATCTGAAAAACAAAAACAGAAAAGAAAAGGAAAAAAGAAGGGCTGGGGTTTAGCTCAGTGGTGGAACTCTTGTCTAGCATGCGTGAGGCTGTGGATCCAATCCCCATCACTGAAAGAAAAAAAAATTTAAAAAGGCAGAGGAGTTTCAGTGTGTGGCAGAACCTGCTGGAGATGGCACTTCCGAGGACTTGGTACTGATCTGCTACGTGCCTGGCACTGTTCTAAGATTTAAAACTACAGCAGTAAACGAAATATGCAAACTGCTTATTTTGGGAGAAGCAGAGTCAAGTTATTCAAGAAAAAAGAGTGTACTTGATTAGATCTAATGGTATATTTAACAGTGAAAGTTATTTTTGGTTTTGTTTTTTTCGGGCTGGGGATGGAACCCAAGGCCTTACGCAGGTAGGCACATGCTCTACCTACTGCAGGCTGCACCTCTAGCCCCAAGGTATTTAATTAAAATATATTTGCTTTAACGCTGTAATTTAATGTGATCTTTTCTCCTGCCACTTGCCTTATTTATGGCTTTTCATAAGGATTAAATGTGATGAAGGCACAGAAGCTTGTAGGGCAGCGCAGGAGACGTGATAAATTGTGTCAAGTATTTGATGTACTTGTATTAAATGCTTCGACTGCTCTCTGCTTGAATCACTCCCTTTCCAACCAAGGAATGAAGTACTTCAAGTGTGACCACCAGAGGTCCGTGTACCTGTACCTGGCTTCCCTGAGAGAGGACTGTGAGGTCACCGCGTATCCCTGTGACTCCTACCGGGACTACAGGAATGGCAAGTGCGCCAGCTGCGGCTCCCCACAGGAGCAGTCCTGCCCTGTCCTGGGTAGGTCCAAAGCACTTTCCCTCTCTACTTTGGCACAAATTTTGGGTACAAATACCAGAACCATTTTGCTGCTTAACAATGGGCCTCAAAATTATTTTGTGAAAACAAAAAACAATCTAGGCAGCTTTTTCTAGTTAATTTTCTAGTCTTTTAATTACAAAAATGTTAGAAGAGTAAACTGTGTAGGATTCCATCCAGCAGGTAGCACAGTCTACCCAGAGTACAGCCACATTATGTACCCTGTCCCGTGAGGACAGAACACCCTCTCTGTGCACCCAACCTCCCTGCTGGGCCAGAGTCCACAGGGAGCCAGAGACCCTCTGCCGGATGACATTGCTGAGTAGTCCTTTTTAACTAGTGTCCATAGTGCCCTTACTCACAGCAGGACATGGTGGCACACATCTGTAATCCCAACTACTTGGGAGGCTGAAGGCAGGAGATTGCAAGTTCGAGGCCAGGCTGGGCAACTTAGTGGAAGCCTGCCTCAAAATAAAATGTAAAATGAGCTGGAGCTGGAGCTTAGTGGTAGAGTGCCCCTACAGGGTTTGGGGTGCGGGGTGCCCTCACTCCATCCTCTGGCTCTTGTGTGTATGTACAGGAGTGGGGTGGGGTCAAAGATGCCACGGAAACTGCTTGGATATTTGCTAGGGGTTGGTGGAAATATCCTGGGTGATTAAGACTTTGAAACTGGATGGCCATGAGGATTTTCTGATTTTTCCCAAAAGGAAAAATCCAAGTTAACAGCAGGGCATGCTGTACATAGGGATTCTTAAGCCTGATTGTACGTTAGAATCTCTGAGGGAGTTTTTTTTTCTTTTTCAATACCAGTGTCTGTGTCCTGTTCCCCATCAATTAAGTCAGAGTCTGGAGGCCATTTTCTAGCAGTGAGGTGATAGGAGAGAAAGAGGTCGCAGGATAGCACTCAACCTTGTCTCCTGTAGGCACAGATATAAAGGAAGACATTGCCCTGCTTGGTGACGTAGTTATCTGGCAAGCCCACGTTCTGTACAACTTAGTGACCTAATAATAAAAAGCTTTTCAAGAAAGCTCAGAGTCTGGGGGTGTAGCTCAGTGGTAGAGCATGTGCTTAGCATGCATGAGACCCTGGGTTCCATTCTGAGCACCCCTCATCCCCCCAAAATGGAAAATAAAAAGCACCTTGCTTTGCAATAGTGATGTTATTTATTTTAGGTCTGAACCTAAATCTGTTTTAATGTAGAAAATGAGTGTATTACTGAAAAACATCAGTTCTATTTTTAGTCTAAAACAGTGTGCTGGTCCCCATCCCTCTACCAGGTTAACTGAGAACCAGCAAAGGGGTAAAAGCCAGTGCAGGGTTGTTTTGCACCCCAGCTCTCAGGGATGGAGACAACCAGCAAGCATGGTGATCACGGGGGTGACACTCTCCTGGAGCCCTGCAGTCCTCACCGTGGTGGAAAGTCGTCTCTGTGGTGGCTGCAGGCACCTCACTGTCCTCATTCCTCTGCTGCTTTCATGTTTATATAATCCGTGTTCATGCGACGTTTTTCCAACCTGTTTTATAGGCTATTATGCTGACAATTGGAAAGACTACTTAAGGCAGAAAGATCCTCCGATGACTAAGGCGTTCTTTGACACAGATGAGAAGGAGCCATTCTGCAGTGAGTGGTGAACTGTTTTTGACTGAGCCTTTTATTGTGGGGATGGTTGAGTCTCAGCTTCCTGGCTGCTTCTTGGCAAATGAAGGCCATGGTAAAGCTTGGAGTCTGCAGCTGGGATCCTGATTCTGTCACATAATAGCTACGTGACCTTGGTCAAGTCTTCTAACCTCTGTGGGTCTCAGGGTCCCAGTTGGCTAAATGGAGATAATAATGCCTATCTTCTGGGCTATTAGGATTCAAATATCAATAAATCAATGTTAGCATCACCAGTGGCCATCGTAATCATTAAGATCTTCTAGGAAATTGCTTGATTCTCAAGAGACCTGAAGTTGGGACTAGGAAAATTCAGGTGGCAGACATATATACGGGTCAACCACAGCTCTATAGCAACCATGATGCACTCAGGGCATTAAGAGGTCTAGTATTCCAGATGGGAGCTCCTTAGGATAGCAGTTCATTAAATGCTCTGACATGCGGTCAGGATTTGCCTGGGGAGATGTATGCCTTTCTAGCAATCTTTTTTCTCTTGTTGTTGTTGTTTGATATGGGGGATTGAACCCAGGGTGCTCAACCACTGAGTTGACCCACATCGCCAGCCCACCCTTTTATTTTATTTATTTATTTATTTATTTATTTTTTTTGGAACCAGGGATTGAACTCAGGGACACTTGGCCACTGAGCCACATCCCCAGCCCTATTTTGTATTTTATTTAGAGACAGGGTCTCACCGAGTTGCTTAGGGCCTCGCTAAGTTGCTGAGGCTGGCTTTGAACTCGCGATCCTCCTGACTCAGCCTCCCAAGTCGCTTGGATTACAGGTGTGCGCCACCGCACCCGGCTCCCAGCCCACCCTTTTAAAAAAATTTTGAGACGGGGGTCTATCTACGTTGCTCAAGGCCTCACTAAATTGCTGAGGCTAGCTTTGAACTTGCAATCCTCCTGCCTCAGCCTCCCAAGCCTCTGGGATTACAGGCAAGTGACCCCATGCCTTGTATTCCTTTTCATTTTTCTTGGGAGCAACTGTTCTAAAAGACAAAGCAGATCCCTGGGTTTCCGCTTCCTTCGGAGCCATACATGGCAGCCCAGAATGGGGCATCTGCCTGGTCTGTATGGGGCAAGCCCCTGAACAATAAGGACCATGAAATGGTAACTCCAGAGATGGCTTTACTTTCATGGGACCATCATCTCCCTGAGCCTCTTTCACTTTCCTTGTAAGTCTGACCAAGAGAGAGCAAATCTGACTGCCCACGTAGGGATCCCTATCTTCCACAAACACACTTGACCTTGGGAAGCAAATAGTAAGGAGCAAAAATAGTTCTCTAATGTATTACGTACCATTTATTCACGAGGAATTATTGGGTGCCTATAAGGTTGACTGCTGGGATTATAAAAAGTAATAATCATCCCTTGTTGTGGTATATTTCAGTTCTATCTTGTTCTGTAACCCACACGATATTATTCAGGCAATATGTATATAGATGCACTCAGGTTTGCCACTTTTTTTTCACTTTGTATGTACATTTGAGCATGATGGGTTAAGATGGAGATGTCCAGAACATGACAAGGACTCAAAAGAAAGGAGAACTGACTTAGTTTGAGAGCCAGGGAAGGTCTCCTGGAGGAAATGACGTTAAGCCAAAACCCAAAGGATATCTTTGCAAAAGAAGTCCAGGCAGGGAAGGCCCAAGAGCAAGAGAGAGCTGGGTAGTGCAGGAGGTGTGGGTGGCATGGAAGGGCTGGGAAGGTGTGCCAGGTAGGTAGTGGACATGACCCTAATTGTGGAAGACCTGGTCAGCCACTGAGTATCTCCAAATGGCAACTTGGTCACTTTAGCATGAGATGGGCAGGAATGGAAGTGAACCAGTCAGACGTGGCTGTCAACCAAGGGACTTCAGTCCATGCAGTGGAAACCTGGGATGCCTGAACATGGTGACGGGGTCCCATGGATCTGCTGTCGCTCATGCCATCTTTACCAAAGGCAGGAAAAAAGAACACTGGGAAATTCTTCCCTGGATCATTGCAGAGAAACTCCAAAGGGAAGCAAAAAGGAGAATCAATTATTAGGGAAGTTGGGGTTTCCGGAGTTGGCCATCCAGGGGAGCTGATGGGCCACCTCTCTCTTATTGTGCCTCTCCCTCTTCTGCAGTGTATCATTACTTTGTGGACATTATAACTTGGAACAAGAACATCAGAAGAGGGTCTATTACAATCGAATTGAGAGACAGAAACGGAAACACCACAGAATCTAAAATCGATCAGTAAGTTGAGCCACAATAGTTTATTTGCTATTTCCCTCTCTGCTTGAAAAAATTAAATCCCAAATAAACCTACTTTCTTATTTATAGGTCTGTGCTTTACCTTGTCCTCCAAAAAATACAAGGGAATTTATTGTTACTTGCTTCCCCAGCTCTTGATCTATCGGACTCTCTACAAATATATTGGCACAAGTGATTTCTTTCCTTCCTTCCTTCTTCCTTCCTTTCTCCCTCCTTCCCTCTTTTACCTTCTTCCTTCCCTGCCTCCATCCCTTTTTCTCTTCTAATTCTTCCTCTGCTTGAACATTTAATTACAAAAGATTTTTCTTGCTTACCGTAAAGGCTTAAACAATAAACAACTTTGTTGACCTAATCATTCCACTTTATATACATGTATCAAAACCTTACATTGTACCCCATAAATGTATACAATTATGATTTGTCAATAAAAAGATAATAATATTCATTTTGAAACTATAAAGGGCCAGACATGGTGGTACATGTCTGTAATATGAATCACTCCAGAGGCTGAGGCAGGAGGATGGCAAGTTTGAGGTCAGCCTCAGCAACTTAGCCAAATCCTGTCTCAAAATAAAAAATGAAAAGGGCTGAGGTGTATATTTTAGGCAATTTGGTGTTACTGTGACCAAAAGACCTGACAAAAACAACTTAGAGAATGAAAAGTTTATTGTGGCTCATGGTTTCAGAGGTTCAGTCCACAGTCAGTCAGCACCATAGTTTTGGACCCAAGATGAGGCAGAAATTCATGTTGGAAGGGCATGGTGGAGGAAAGAAGCTTGGGATGTGGCAACCAGGAAGCAGGGAGAGTTCTGCTGTCTGGGGACAAAATATAAACCCAAAAGCCACATTCCCTGTGTCCTGCTTCTTCCAGCCCCACTCTTCCTGCCTACAGTCATCGCCCAGTTAATCCTTCGGTTATGACTCCCACAATCTAATCACCTCACCTGTGAATATTCTTGCATTGTGTCATACGTGAACTTCTGGGGGACACCTAATATCTAAACCATAACAATATAGCTCAGTGGTAAAGCGCCCCTGGGCAATTCACAGTACTAAAAAACAAAAACACACAAATAAAAAACAAAAAGGGATTTGTGGCATAAAAGTACAAGTTCTCACCCCCTTCTCCAAATAGGCCTATCTCCACAGGCCAAAGGCACCCACCACATACATGTTCCTATTCTTTTATGAGCTCATACCAGTAGAAATGCATATGACATAAATATAACATGTACATATATATGTTCCTGAAACTCAGAATTTTCAGTGAAAATCAGAAACACCCTTAAAATTCAGCAATGGAGAAATGAGTGCATATTCTCATGTGATAGAATATTCATATATTGAAACTTTTATGATATATATAAAATGAAAGCTTATAATATGCCAAGTAAAAAATGTAGACTATCAAATTGTTTAAAGATTAAAATTAGCTCCACCATGTAAAAATAATGAAAAAAAGTCAAAATATTAGATTGCTAATTTGGGTGGTGAGACTATATAACTGCTTTTTTCTTTTAAGCAGGTTCTCTTTAGTCTTCAGTTTTCTATGATTGTGTGTGTGTGTGCGTGTGTGTGTATAATTTTTTAAAGTTTGAAAATAATTAGTACTTTTTTATCTATTACTACTGTAACCAGGAAAAGGGGTGGAGGAAACCCTTTACTTTTTTTTTTTTTTCATTTAATTTTGATCCATTGAACACAAATGGAGTACAGCTATTGTTTCTCTGGTTGTACCCAAAGTAGAGTCACACCATCTGTGCATTCATACATGTACACAATGCAATGATGTCTGTCACACATTCTGTTATTATTCTTACCCCCCACCCCGACCCCACCCCTCCCTTCCCTCTATGCTATCTATCCTTCCTCCATTCTTGCCTCCCTGAAACCCTTTACTTTAAGCAAAGGAATGTGAGGCTCATTTTATTCATTTACTCAGGAATTGTCTCCTGGATCCTATTGCTTACTGGACACATGGGGTGTCTCTCCTCCGCATCTGTAGATAACTAAGCACATTGCCATCTGAAACTGACAATCACCTAGGGGTTCACTGGTAGATAGGGGAGAAGGTGTGGGTGGGTAGTTTAGAGGTGACTTTTTGATGAGGGGCCAGGGATCAAACCCTGGGCCTGTTCATAGTAAACATTCACTTTAGGCAAGCACTCTGCCCCTGAGCTACACCCCCAGCCTGAAGTCGATTCTTTTTTAAAATGTGTCCTTGGAGGCTGGGGATATAGTTGGTGAGTACTTGCTTTGCAAGCACAAGGCCCTGGGTTCAATCCCCAGCACCACCAAAAACAAAAAACAAAAAACAAAAAAAAACACCAACCAAAGAAAAATGTGTCCTTGGCCCTTAGTAACAGTCTTTGGTTGTTGAACTAAACATGTTGAACATAAATTGGCTAAGACAATTCCCACCAAAACCCCCAAACCTGGTGAGATACTAATTTTTTTCTTTTTTTTTTTTTTGTACTGGGGATTGAACCCAGGGGCATTTAACTACTGAGCCACATCCCCAGCCCTTTTTTTGTGTTTTATTTAGAAACAGGGTCTTGCTGAGTTGCTTAGGGCCTCACTAAGTTGTTGAGGCTGGCTTGCCCTTGCGATCCTCCTGCCTCAGCCTCCCGAGTCGCTGGGATTACAGGTGTGCACCACCACTCCCAGCCTATGAGATACTAATACTACTTCTGTTTTATAAATGAGGAAACTCAAGGCTCAAAGAGGTTGAGTGATTTGGCCAATATCACAGAGCCGTTCAATATGAAGCCTGTGAACTGTGTAGCAGGTCTGTATATACCAACACCTATAGTTTTAGTCACTATGTTAGATTCTCCCCGCTGAGCAGTACTGTTCCCCAAGCCCACCATACTTGAAGTTTGTGAGTGGGTTTTTTGTTGTTGATGTTGTTGATGTTTATCTTTTTTAGGGTTCCTCATTGATCTTGTTCAGAGCCAATATCCCCAAACCCATGGAGGTGGGGGAGCACTTTTTCCAGGACACCATTAGGGGAAGCATCTTGAGGGATCAGCTTCAGGTAGTTCATGAGATGTTAGCCAAGATGAGGAAGCTGGAGCAGAGAGACCTCACCTGGACTCTAGATTTAGAATCTGGAGATTCTGAGAAATCACAGGGAAGCTGTGCAGTTATATAACGGGGAGTTCTTACCTTGCCAGACTTGGGTGTTCATGACAACGCCAGAGACTTATTTGCCTTATGTAAGTTTTAATTTTACATAGTAAATTTTTCCCAAGGCAGAATTCCTAAATGTTTTGTACCTTGATTAAGGTTGAGACCCTAACTTTTTTTTTTTTAAACTGGGAACCCAGGGGTGCTTTACCACTGAGTTATATCCCCAGCCCTTTTTTTATTTTGTGACTGGAACTTGCTAAGTTACTGAGGCTGGCCTCAAACTTGCAATCCTCCTGCCCCAGCCTCCCAAGTCATTGGGATTGCAGGTGTGCCCCACCAACCTGGAGAGACCTTAACATCTTTAATGCACATCCTATTGTAGTCATGTTTGTGAAAAAGTCACCAGCAGTCAGAGATCATGTAGAAAAGGGAAATATTTGTTCTGTTATTTGGTGAAATTCTGTGTTCTTTTCCCTTTTTCTTCCAAGATAAGCTTTAACATTTTAGAATTTTTATGATTTAAGATAAGGAAAATGATATTAGAGCAGGTACTCTGACTTCACCCCGTCTTTCCAGAGGATGGGAAGAGGTGGAATCAAAGTCAAGGTTACTCTCTGCCTAGTGACTTTCCCTGTCTCCTCTGATTTCTCTTCTTTCTATTTTAACATTAAATGAAATCCTGAAATATAATTCACTTGTAAAAATTAGACCTTGAAGTATACAATTTGGTGGTTTTTAGTGTATTCACAAAATGCGTAATCATCACCAATGTTTAATTCTAGGCTGTTTTCATCATCTCTAAAAGAAAATCTATATTCTTTAGCAGCAAATCCTCATCACTACCCGCTGCCCTAATCTACTTTTTCTCTCTATGTATTTGCCTATTCTAGACACACCGTCTATATGGAACCACATAATATGTTGCTTTTTGTGTCTAGTATTGTTTATTTAGTATAAGGGATGTTTTTTGTTTTGATTTTGGTACTGGGGATTGAATCCAGGGGTTTTCTACCCTGCATCCCGTTCTTTTTATTTAATTATGAGACAGATTCTCACCCATACTGGCCTTGAACTTGGGATTCTCCTGCCTCAGACTCCCCAGTTACTGAGATTATAGGCATGTGCTACCATGCCCAGCTACTATGTTTTTAAGATTTATGTAGATTGTAGCATGTAGCAATAATTCATTCCTTTTTATGGCTGAATAATATTCTATTGCATGTATATACCACATTTTATTCATCAGTTGATGGATATTTGGCTTGTTTCTGCTTTTGGCTATTATGAAAATGCTGCTATGAATATATGTATACAAGTTTTTGTGTAGACCTTAGTTTTCATTTCTCTTGGTTATTTCCCTAGGATTGGAATTGCTGGGTCACATGATAACTCTGTGGTTAGTATTTTGAAGAACTGTCAAACTGTTTTCCAAAACAATTGTACTATTTCACATCTCCACCAGCAATGTATGAGGATCCAATTTCTTCACATACTTGTCAGCACTTATTTTTGTCTATCTTAAAAATTATTTTTATTGTGGTAAAAATGCATAACATAAATAACATAAAATTTACCATCTTTTTTTGTTTTGTTTTGTTTTTGGTGCTGGGGAGCGAACCCAGGGACACTTTACCACTGAGCCACATCCCCAGCCTATTGTTTGTTTGTTTTTGTTTTTTAGGGCACATGAACTTTTTGTCTTTTTTATTGGTGCATTATAGTTGTACATGATGGTGGGATTTGTTGGTATGTATTAGTTCATGCACACGATATAGCTATGTAATTTGGTCAGTATCCCTCCCCAGAACTTCCCCCTCCCTTTCCTCCCCTCACCCGTTGGTCCCTTTCCTCTACTGATCTCCCTTTATTTTCATGAATCTCCACTTACCTTTCTTTTCCTTTTTCCTCTCTAGCTTCCACATATGAAAGAAAACATATGACCCTTGACCTTCTGACTTTGGCTGATTTCATTTAATGATCTCAAGTTCCATCCATTTTCCTGAAATTCCATAATTTCATTTTTCTTTATGACTGAATAAAATTCCATTGTGTATATATATCCCATTTCCTTTATCTGTTCATCTGTTGATGGAACCTAGACTGCTTCCACAGTTTGATTGTTGTGGATTGTGCTGCTATAAACATGGGTGTACATGTATCACAAGAGTATGATGATTTCAATTCTTCAAGATAAATACCAAGGAGTGGAATATCTGGGTCCTGTGGTGGTTCCATGTCTAGTCTTTTGAGGAAGCTCCATTCTGATTTCCCTAGTGGATGTACTACTTTACAATCCCACCAACAGTGTAAAAGTGTTCCTTTTCTCCACATCCTCTCCAGCATGTATTATTATTTGTATTCTTGATGCCTGCCATCCTGACTGATGTGGGATGGAATCTCAGTGTAGCTTTGATTTGCACTTCCCTAATTGCTAATGATGTTGAACATTTTTTCATATACTTGTAGGCCATTTATGTTTCTTTTGTGAAGTGTCTTTCACTCATTTGCCCATTTATTAATTGGGTTATTTGGTTTTTTGGTGTTACATTTTTTGAGTAATTTATGTATTTTAAATATTAATCATTTATCAGAAGTGTAGCTAGCAAAGATTTTTCTCCCATTCTGTAGGTTCACTCTTCACATTCTTAATTGTTTTCCTTTGCTGGAAAGAAAGTTTTTAATCTGATGTCATCCCATTTATTAACTCTTGGCATTATTTCCTGAGCTTTAGGGGTCCTATTGAGAAAGCCTATATGCTGGAGTGATGGTCCTACATTTTCTTCTAGAAGTTGCACAGTTTCTGGTCTAATTCCTAGGTCTTTGATCCATTTTGAGTTGATTTTTGTGCAGGGTGATGGGTATGGATCTAGTCTCATTCTTCTACATGTGGATAACCAGTTTTCCCAGCTGTCTTTTCTCCAATGTATATTTTTGGCACCTTTGTCAAGGACCAGATGACTGTATCTGTGTGGGTTTGTCTCTGTGTCCTCCGTTCTGTACCACTGGTCTATGTGTCTGTTTTTATGACAGTACCATGTATGTGTTTTTTTTTTTTTTTTTTTGCAGTGCTGGGGATTGAACCCAGGGCCTTGTGCTTGTCACTCTACCAACTGAGCTATATCCCCAGCCCTACCATGTGGTTTTTGTCATATTGCTCTATAGTGTAAGTCAGATATTGTGGTGTCTCCAGCATTGCTTGTGACTTAGAATTGCTTTGACTGTTCTGGGTCTTTTATTTTTCCAAATGAATTGTAAGACTGTTTTTTCTAGTTCTGTGAATAAAATCATTGGTATTTTGATGGGAATTGCATTGAATTTGTATATTGCTTTTGGTATTGGTTGTTAATTAATACTGCTAAAATGGCAGTATTTTAACAGTATTAATTTTTTTAATTTTTATTAATTTTTTAAATTAATTTTATTTTATTAATACTTTAATTAAGTATTAATTTTAACAATATTAATTCTGCCTGTCCATGAGCATGGGAGGTCTTTCCATCGTCTGAGATCCTCTTCAACTTCTTTCTTCAGTGTTCTATAGTTTTCATTGTAGGGGTCTTTCACCTCCTTGATTAGATTTCCTCCCCTTTTTTTTTTTTTTTTTTTTGAAGCTATTGTGAATGGAATTCCCTCCCCCCACCTCCTGCTGCCCAATTTCTTTCTCTTTCTTTCTTTCTGCCCAATTGTTAGGAAAGTTATTGACTTTTTTTAAAAAAATGTTTTTAGTTGTAGATGGACACAATAGCTTTATTTTATTTATTGTTTTTTATGTGGTGCTGAGGATTGAACCCAGTGCCTCACACAGGCTAGGTAAGCACTCTACCACTGAGCCACAACCACAGCCTCAGCTATTGATTTTTGTATGTTGATTTTGTAATCTGCTACTTTGCTGAATTGTTTATGAGCTCTAGCAGTCTTTTGGTGGAGTTTTTTTTAATCTTCTAGGTATAGGATCATATTATCTGCAAACAGGGTTAATTTGACTCCTTCTTTTCCTATTTTTATTACTTTTCCTTTTTTTCTTTTGCCTAATTGCTCTGGCTAGAATTTCTGGTACTGTATTAAATATAAGTGGTGAGAGTGAACTTCTTGTCTTGTTCCAGATTTTAAAGGAAATACTTTTCAGTTTTTCCCCATTTACTATGAAGTTGACTTGTGTATGTGTGTACATGTGTGTTGAGGTAGGTTCCTTCTGTCCCTATTTCTTCAGTGTTTTTATCATGAATGGGTGTTGAACTTTGTCGAAGGTTTTCTCTGCATCTATTGAGATGACCAAGTGATTTTTGTCCATGATTCTGTTTATGTGATGAATTACATTTATTGATTTGCATATGTTAAACCATCCTTGCATCTCTATTCCCAGCTCTTTTTATGTTTTGTTTTGAGACAATCTCACTAAGTTGCTGAGGTTGACCTTGAACCTGTGATCTTGAACTTGACCTCCCAAGTAGCTGGGATTATAGGTGTATGCCACCGCACCTGGCCAAATGTATCATTTTAATCAATTCTTGGTGTGCCGTTCAATAGTGTTAAGTGTATTCATGTTGTTCTGAGACAGATCTCTAGAACTTTCTCATTTTGCAAAACTGCAATTCTGTACTCATTAAACAACTCCCCTTTCCTCACTCTTCCCAGCCCCTAGTAAACAGCATTATTTCTCTTTCTATGAATTGGACAACATTAAATAGCTCATGTAAGTGGAAACAATACAGTATTTGTCTTTTTGTGTCTGGCTAATTTCACTTAGTATAATATCCTCAAGGTTCATCAGTGTTGTAGCATGGGACATCATTTTTAAGGCTGCATAATATTCCATTATACATATCTACCATGTTTTGTTTACCTGTTCAACTAATGATGAACACTTGTTTGCTTTCATTTCTTGGTTACTGTAAACTTAGGTGTACAAGTGTCTCTTTGAAATCTGGCTTTGAATTCTTCTGGATATATCCCTAGAAGTGGAATTTCTGGCCCATGTGGCAATTCTCTTTTTAATTTTGTGACACACTGCCATGCCATTTTCCATGGCTGTTGCACTAGTCCCACTCGTATTGCACAGGACTTCCAATTCCTCCACATCCTCACCAACTTGTTGTCCTAATGGGTATGAGGGTGATTCTATGTCCTATGGAACATTTCCATCATTCTCTGGAGCACTTTTTTTTTTGGAACCAGGGATTGAACTCAGGGACACTCGGCCACTGAGCCACATCCCCAGCCCTATTTTGTATTTTATTTAGAGACAGGGTCTCATTGAGTTGCTAAGGGCCTCGCTAAGTTGCTGAGGCTGGCTTTGAACTCGCGATCCTCCTGACTCAGCCTCCCAAGTTGCTTGGATTACAGGCGTGCGCCACCACGCCCAGCGAGCACTTTCTTCCTTTTGGGCACAGAGACTGTCCTAGGATCACCTTGCCCATTCCCTGCCCCAGCTTGGGAGTCAACTGTTTCTCCAGGAAATCCTGGTTTCTTCTAGTGGAGAAGGTATTTAGAAACCAAAATCTGGACTGGGCGTGGTGGCGCACGCCTGTAATCCCAGCTGCTTGGGAGGCTGAGGCAGGAGAATCTCAAGTTCAAAGCCAGCCTCAGCAATTTAGAGAGGCCCTAAGCAACTCAGCAAGACCCTGTTTCTAAACAAAATATTTTAAAAAATGTGTGTGGGGGGGTGGGGGGTGGTGCTGGGGATGTGGCTCAGTGGTTAAGCCCCCCTGGGTTCAATTCCTGGTACCAAAAAAAGAAAAAAACCACGAGGACACCACTCGGTGCATAGTAAGCTGCATTCTTCTCTAATGTCACTTTGGGGTCAGTAGATTCACTTAGGCAGTCGCCTGGAATCAGTGGACTTCACCCATTAAAGTCAGCGAGTGCAGGCAAGGAGGTCAAATGGTTGCCTGTCTGCCACTGATTTGCAGGCTGCAAAGCTGCCGTCTCTCCTTCGTCATCTACACCCATTTTTAAATGTTATTTCTTCCTTCCAGTGAACCAGCCACATTTCAGAAATATCACCAAGTGAGCCTGCTTGCAAGATTTAATCAAGATCTGGACAAAGTGGCAGCAATTTCATTGGTGTTCTCTACAGGATCTGTCGTAGGCCCTAAGTACAAGCTCAGGATCCTCCGAATTAGGTTGAGGTCCCTTGTCCATCCGGAGAGGTGAGCTGCAGTCAAGGTTTTCCAAAGATGTTGTCGGATCGTTGACTTGGTCTGATATTATTAAAATATCAGACTTCCTCATTCACAGTGAGGGGAGTGAGGAGTGTTTCCAAAAATAGTCTCCATTTAAAACAAATTGCTCAGTAATCCAAGAAATTTATACTGGCATGTGCCTAAAGATACATGACTCAGTAACCCAAGGAAATAATGGTGCTATATGCTCAGAGTTACAGAATTCCTCCCTAACCGCCCATGCTCTTTGCAGGTTCATGGTTTGTTGCAGAAAATAAAACTATGCATCATTCAGCAAACTGAGAATGTAGAGATTAAAATAAATAAGGTCAAAGAAAAATTGGATTTTTTCCTGTTGACAAGTCAATGTTGTGCTTGTTAATTTAATAACTGCATTGAGAATGTCCTTGTTCTTAGAAAATACACACAGAAAGTATTAAGAAATATTAAACAATCTATTATCAATGGGTTCAGGAAAACAAATGTTGTGCATAAAGACAGAATTTTTTTAAAGTACAGGGCTAGGTTTATGTGTTTTGTGACAAATGACACTACTATAGAGTCTTAATGAAGTAAGCTGTTACTTAATATTTATGTTTATGAATTCATTTTTCTGAAGGTTTAGGACACCCTAAAATATTTAATACAAGTTTCCTCTAAGAGAATAGTCATTAGATCTTAAAATGGTGGGACTTTTTGTACTTTCCTAATTTTCAAAGGGATAACATGCCCATTTTATAAAATCTGGAAAGTACAGAAAGTGTCAGAAGCTGAAAAATACCACTCCTAATGTCATTCGGAGAGAACCCCTGTTAATAGGTTTGGTTATTTCTGTTGCTATTTAAACCTAGTTGTAGTCGTATGGTAATAACATTTTACATTCTGCTTTCTGGCTGCTGCTGTTTTACTTTCCAGAAGCATGTTTCCTATTCCTTTAGAAACATCTGCTGCATAATTTTATATCCTAAGGAAATAAGGCCATTTACTTGATTAGAACGTGGTATTTCTATGATTTTATTGACAGGATATTTCTCTCCTGTTTTCCAGGCCCCAGTTATGTCGGTATGATCTTGTCCTGATGGAAAACGTTCAGACAGTCTTCCAACCTATTCTCTGCCCCATGTTTCAGATGTAACTGCAGCTGGGACACGTGGGCAGCAACCATGTCAAGAAAGCTGCATCTACAGCCTCTTTGAAAGCTTCACCTGAGGTTTTCCTCATAGCTCAAAAAGCATGGAAAAACCAAGGTTATTTTCAGCAGCGTCCTACAGATGTCACATTGCAGAATGTCAAACGACTTTGTGATTATAAAACGATCCTGGGAAGAGAGGCCCTAACTAGGACAAGTCAGAAATAGCCAGGCTTCCGACAGCCTAGTGCTTTGTCCGGCTGCATCCTGGGGCCTCGTTTGTTCCGACCTGTCAATTCTGCTGCCCATCACACAAGGGCTGTTGCTCCTCAGGGCTTCGGGTATGCATCTTACAGGCTAGGAGGGGGCTGGAGACCTCACTTTGGACTCTTCGTTCCCTGTGCCAAATTCTGCACAGTACCTACCACGCAGAAGGGAACCAAACTGACCTACCTCGCAGGGCTGCTGTGTGGGTTTGGAAGAGAAGTCTATGAAGAGTTCTTTGAAATCCCATGGGCACCACATCACTGCGATGTGTGATGAATGTGAATATGCTTTTATTTATTTTAACACAGCTTAGCTCAGATGCTTTGTCCAGGGGGCCCCTCCTTATCAATACCAGCTTCTTTCTGGGGCAGCGAGAAAGCCACATACCCCTGGCTTCCCTCCGCCTCTGCAGTGATGCTGGTGCACAGAGGAGGTAGGGATGGGCTGGGAGCCGGGAGGGACTGGAGAGGAAGCAGCAGTGGGGGAGCAGCCTCACAGACCGGGGACAGGGGACCAGCAAGAAGCAGGGGAGGAAGGGGCTTGTTTTCACCTAAGGTGGAGAAGGATCATTTTATAGGCAACCCTTCTTTTCCCGTTTAGGTTGTTTGTATGTCTGTTTGGGCAGTGAGATCCATTCCTTGTGCTCCCCCACTGAACTATACTCCAATCCCAGGCAACTTTTTTTTTTTTTTTTTTTTTTTTTTTGCTTGTGGTACTGGGGATTGAGCCCAGGGATGCTCTACCACTGAGCTATATCCCCCTCCCCAGCCCATTTCAGTTTTTATTTTAGACAAGTTCTTGCTAAGTTGCTGAGGCTGGCCTTGTGATCTTCCTGCTTCAGCCTTTGAAGTAGCTAGGATTACAGGCACACCCTGCACAACCATTATTTTAAATAATCTTTAAGAAATGTTTATATTAGCTGGGCACAGTGACTCATGCCTGTAATCCCAGCAGCTCTGGAGGCTGAGGCAAGTTCAAAGCCAGCCTCAGCAACTTAGTGAAGCCCTAAGCAACTCAGCAAGACCTGTATTTAAATAAAACATAAAAAGGGTGAGATGTGGCTCAGTGGTTAAGTGGTTAAGTGCCCCTGGGTTCAATCCCCAGTACCCCCCCCACCAAAAAAAGAAGTGTTTATATTTTCCTTACTATCAATGTAATCCATGTTTATTGAAGGAAATATTTTAAATGCACAGTGCAAGAAAAAATGCTGAACGATGCTGTAACTTGTTTTGCTAACATGGGAATTCAAAGCATAAACCAGTTTGCTCTTGGAGCATCTGCGGCCTCCAGTTTGAAGAATTCTCAGACTTCCCTGGAGGTGGGTGTGACCTCTGAATCTGGAATACAGCAAAAGCCAAGTCAAGAAGAACCATAAGGCCAAGGCTAGAATGAAAGGAGGACAATCCCTGGGGTCAGACGCCCAGCATGAGGGTGGGTGCAACTGTCCCAGAATCCACTACCGTTTTCTGTGAAAACAGCCCTTGGTGTAAAGAAATGAATGATTTCATAAATGACATAAATCAATGTGTGGCTCGTTACAGATTTTCATTTGTATTAAATAGAGTCTCTTTTATGTAAGGGAGGGGTGGCCGAACTCTGAAGGGAAGAGGCTCAGTGGCTCATGGACAGCTTGGCCTCCACCTCCCTCACACGCTTCCTCAGCAATGGTGGACAGAGAGATCAGGGTGCCCAGAGGCCCCTATTTCTTTTTAGAGTTTTATTTTTCCTGCATTTTGAGTAGCACAGTTACTTTTGTCCTCTTTTCCTTTTCTCCAAGCAGGCAGTCAATACAATCCTAAGAAAATGCCGGGAGTAGAATTTCTATCCATTTTGGACTCTTTGGGCCACCGGGTGCTAGCACAGGACCTGGCTCACCGGGGGCCTGGCGTCTATGGGGTGGTGGATGGATGAATGAAGGGAAGAATGAATGGATAAAGGAAGGAAGTTTGTTCATTGGCATGGAGATGGATTTCAGTGAGTTTCAGAAAACGGCAATCTGGAGAGTGAAGACAAGATCGATCACTCTTCTCAAGATCTTCCTCCTGACCCCCCAGGAGCTCGTGACTCCCTCTTGTTGCCTGTGCCTCCCCTCCCTTCTCTTTGTGAGTGGTGTGTCTGTCTGAATCCCAAATCCATGACACAATTAAATTACGCCTACCCCTTCCTCCTCTTTTCACCAATCCTCTCCTACCTGTCGTTTGAACCTTGACTCAGAGGCCCCTGCTCTCTGGAGTCTTCTCAGATCTCATTTCCGCTTAGAGCTCACCATAACTTCCTCCTTCATGCACTGTTTATATTTACATTTATTTATGTAATTACTTGATTAATGTCCATATTCACGAGTCTGCTCAGCAAGGCACAAACTATATACTTATAATATAGTCTGCCTTAAAGAAATTTCTATTAAAGTAACACTCACCATCATCCACTGAGCTCTGGTTTGTTCTGGAACCAGGCTTGATTGAGTGAAGATCGCCTTTCACTCTAACCATGGCCCATGGCCACGAGGGTGCCTAACCTTCTCAGCCTTAGACTTTTCTATGATGTTATTATCTTTCTCCATTGTCTTTAGAGGCCAGAAAAAAACAAGGAGTGGCTCTTTTTTCACTTCTTATCGCATCTGCCAGGGGGTCCCACCACCATTCCTCAGCAAGCTGGCCTGTCCTGAAGTCTGCAATTCCCACCCCCCCATTTCAACACCGCTGCTAAAACCCTCCAGGACCCTCAGTGTTGCCAGGTGACGCTACACTGTGGCCCAGAGGCTTCCCTTTGCTTTTCCACGACTCTCCCTTTGCCTCCCCTGCTGCCACTGGCTTCCTACGCTCTGATCACTGCCCCATGTAGTGACATTTCTGTGCCTGTGAGTGCCACAACAGTAACTGCTGCTTATCTTTGCCTCCCTAGCACCTAGCACAATGGTGGGTGCAGAGCAGCTGCTCCAAAAACATCTGCTGAGCAGAATGGAATGGATTGCATGCTCAGGAACCGGAGAGAACCGTCTCCCCTGGGGTTTAAACATTAATATACTTCACTGTGCGAGTTCCAAAACCTGAACTTAGGACCCCTGACCTTGGATCCCTACCCCATGCTCTTGTTCCTGCAGAATCTCTCTTGGTTAAGGAGGCTTTGGGGACCAGGAGCCAGAATCCACTCACATTGACCCAACTTTATAGATTATTGAGAGAGAGGAGGAACCCCAATGCTATGGTTTGGGGGTTAAGTGCCCTCCAAAGACATTGGTTCCTGGGTGGTGCTGTAGGCAGGCAGTGGACCTTTCAGAGGGGAGACTTACAGGGAGCTCCTTAGGTCACTGAGGGGACTGTGGAATCCATCTTCCTCTTCCTCTCTTCATTTCCTGGCTAGCAATGGGGCCATCCGATGTTGAACTTCTCCAGAATCAGGAGCCAAAATCACCCTTTTCTCTTTATCAGTTAATTGCCTCAGCTATTTCATTAGCGATGGAAAGCTAAGAGCTGACTCTCAGACCTCAGGAAAGGGAGGGAGTGGGGTGATCCTGGAGCCTTCAACAAGAGGTCATGGGCCTGTGTGAACCCTAACATTCTCCCACCAGTTCTCTGACTGAGCTGGGCTCCTTTGACAGGGTGGCTTCACTGGGTTGTTGTCCACTGTTATAGTTTAGATAAGACAATACAAGAAAGTTTAGAAAT
The DNA here is from genome assembly GCA_020662805.1 of Glaucomys volans. Classification (NCBI taxonomy): domain Eukaryota; kingdom Metazoa; phylum Chordata; class Mammalia; order Rodentia; family Sciuridae; genus Glaucomys; species Glaucomys volans. The sequence continues at coordinate 233,881 of JAJEJO010000336.1, read as the reverse complement.
GAAATGATTGAGTTATGAGAGTTTTAACATAGTACGTTAATCCACTGATACAGATTAACTGGGGGATAACTGTAGGCAGGTGGGGAATGGCTGGAGGAGGGGGGTCACTGGGGCATGCATTTGGGGTTTTTATGTTGTCCTTAGTAAGTGGATTGATCTCTCTCTCTCTCTCTCTCTCTCTCTCTCTCTATCTCTATCTCTCTCTCACACACACACTCCCTCCCGTCCTCCCTCTCTCCTTCCTTTTGCCACATTCTGAGCCACATCCCCAGCCCTATTTTGTATTTTATTTAGAGACAAGGTCTCACTGAGTTGCTTAGGGCCTCGCTAAGTTGCTGAGGCTGGCTTTGAACTCATGATCAGCCTCAGCTTCCCAAGTACTGGGATTACAGGTGTGCGCCACGGTGTCCAACTCCTGTTGCCATATTCTGAGCTGCTTTTCCGTGATGTTGTCTTACCTTAGGTCCAGAGCTATGGAGTTGGCTGCCTATGGACTGAGACCTCTGAAACCATGAGCCCAAATAAACTTTTCCTCCTCTACATTATTCTCATCAGGTCTTTTGGTCACAGCAGTGAAAAAGCTGACTAAAACAACCACTCCCTGTCTAGGTGGCCCTATACCTAAATCCAAGAAGTGGAAACTGCCCTAGGGTCCTCCTGGTGGGGAAGATGTCCAACCTGTTCCATTCAGTTATGTTTGGGGTTGGGTGGGGAGCAAAATCCTGTGGTCTTCAGAGCTACTCCGTTCAGTTGCTCCGAGCAGGTCCAGTGAAGCCAGGAAAGGTTGAGTGCTACTGACCAAGAGCCATGCTGATTGTCTGGCTGATTCACTCTCGCTGGAACCTCATGTTTTCCTCCCTCCCATTTTCCCCCAGTTTCCAGTCCACTTGGGCTCTGGTGAGGGGTTGTGGTTGCCCTCAGCAGGCTGCATGGGTGTGTGCTGTGAACCAGTGGCTCAGGGGAGGCTGCTGCAGGTGCTGGGTTGGGGGGCCAGGAGCGTGAGGAGATTGAGATCAGGGCTTCCTCACCCAGCAGACAGGATGAACAGGAGGAATCAGTGTAGGACTCCAGCGGGGCAGGTCCGGGTGCCAAGGAGATGCTTGGGTGGCGAGCCTGTAGAAAGCAGAACCTCTTGGAAGTTGCCAAAGGTCCTTTCCACCTTGCGTTGGCCACGTCCTGTGCCATTGGGGGTTTCCCCACTGGCTTTCTCCACGGACTTTGACTTTGACACTGGGTATGGTTCCTTTTCTGAAAATCTCCCCTGGGCTCTCAGGACACTTTCTTTTTGTTGTTTCCTGTTTCTCCAACATCCTTGATGAGTCATCTTATTCTCTTTGATTGATTTCACTATTTCCTTACCAGGTTTCCGGTTTCATTCTTCTTTCTCAAAAGGGCATTCGTGGTCAGGGAGGAGTGCCTAGGGTTTGCAAGGTGTGTGACTTCCATTGCTTCTTGGACTTGCTTGCCTCCCTCTTCCTAAGCTTCAGTTTTCTGGATTATGAAAAGGGGTAGCAAAGAGTCCCTGCTTCATGAGGGTTGTTATAAGTAAATTCATGCATATAATATGCTGCCTTTGGGCTTTAGAGTGTACTGAATATTCAATGAATACTATCTGCAGTCACTTTTCTTCTCATGGAATTCCTAGAAGACCTCCCCTCCTCCCCTCATGTCAATGATCTCCTCTAGAAAGATGGTTTGGATAAGTGTCCCTCAACAGCCCATGTGTCAAACTATTAGTCCTTGGATAGGCAATTCTGGGAGGCGGTGGAAACTTCAAGAGGCAGGGCCTCGTGGGAGGTCTTCAGGTCTTTGGGGATGTACCTTTGAAGGGGATAGTGGGACCCCAGCCCCTTCCTCTTCCTCTCTCTTTCACCTCGCCACGAGGTGAATGGTTTTGGTATGTCATGAACTCCCAGCCAGGATGAGCTGCCTTGTCACCTACCTAAAATCAACAGGACCAACTAATGGACTAAAACCTTTAGAACTATGAACCAAAATAAGACTTTCTTCTTTTTAAGTTGCTTACATTAGTTGTTCTGTTACAGTAATAGAAAGCTAACATAGCCGGGTGCGGTGGCGCACACCTGTAATCCCAGCACTTGGGAGGCTGAGGCAGGAGGATCGCGGGTTTCAAAGTCAGCCTCAGCAACTTAGTGAGACCCTAGGCAACTCAGTGAGACCCTGTCTCTAAATAAAACACAAAAAAACAGGGTTGGGGATGTAGCTCAGTGGCCGAGTGTCCCTGAGTTCAATCCCCGGTTCCAAAAAAAAAAAAAGGAAAGCTAACATAACCTCCAAATATATGAGACATTGTCTCAGTTATGACAATGTTCACTGTGTCCTGGGGAGAAGGATGATGACACTGGGTTTTGCAAAAGGAGCACAGGCATTTTTCAGGGATCCCTAGAAGGAAAAATGGTGGGAAATTGGAAAGCCTTCTTAGGGTAGGTGAAATTGTCTTGAGTGCAGACAAACGAGTAAGAATTTGCTAGGCAGAAATTGCCGGATGGAGAGACGAATGTTGTCAGAGATGTGAATGAACATGTGCATGTTCAACTGGAATGGAGGGCTGAGACTGTTTCCCCCATTTTCTTAAAAGGAAAATTTCAAACACATACAGAAATAGAGACACTAGTACAGAATCTCCCTTCCTGTGCCCATGACTCAGCTTCAACAACGGTCTACTCAGGGCCAATCTTATTCTGTCTATATCGATACCCACCAAACCCGACTCATTATTTTCACGCAAATACCTGACATTGAATGATTTCATGTGTAAATAATTCAATATCTTGAAAAGATAAAATATGTTCTGCTTTCTTCTTAAAAACAAGTCATGCCGGGCATGGTGGCACAAACTGCAATCCCAGCAGCTCGGGAGGCTGAAGCAGGAGAATTGCAAGTTCAAAGCCAGTCTCAGCAAAAGTGAGGTGCTAAGCAACTCAGTGAGACCCTGTCTCTAAATAAAATATTAAAAAATAGGGCTGGGGATGTGGTTCAGTGGTTGAGGGCACCTGAGTTCAATCCCCAGTAACCCCCAAAATGAGTCATAACATACTCTTAACCCTGTGGTCTTGGCCCAGGTTATATCCTTCCTCATCAGGACAATTGCAGCTGTTAACTCACCTGCCAACGTGACCCCCAAACCAGACCTGAATAATTTTTTAAAAATCATTCTTATTAAACACCCCCAAACCAGACCTTACTCAGATTCTGACTCATCAAACACCTCCACTGGTATTTTACCATTAGCAATACTAAAAAACCCAACTTCCTAGCCTACCTTCCGGTGGTCTTTAATTTATCCCCAATTTCTCACTTATTTCTCATACACTTTGACCTTTACTGAAGCTGGACTCACCCTGTCCTTCCTTTTTCTTCTTGTAGAGTTCTTGTTCATCCTTGAGGGTAAACTCAAACCAGAACCCATGAAGGGTAAGGCCCACCAGTTGTAGAGCCGGGTTGACCTGGATTCTTATCCTGGTTCTCTTTTTTTTTTTTTTTTTTTTGAACCAGGGATTGAACCCAGAGACACTCGGCCACTGAGCCACATCCCCAGCCCTATTTTGTATTTTATTTAGAGACAGGGTCTCACTGAGTTGCTTAGGGCCTCGCTAAATTGCTGAGGCTGGCTTTGAACTCGCGATCTTCCTGCCTCAGCCTCCCAAGTGCTGGGATTACAGGCCTGCGCCCGTGTCCGGCCACCTTCAGCTTTTTGGTGTGTGCCTGTGCTGGGGATCCAACCCAGGGCCTTGCACATGCCGGACAAGCACTGCACCACTGAACTACATCCCCACCCACAAGACTCAGATTTCTCATTTATTAAAGACAAAAATAACTACTTTGCAGGATGGTTGTGAGGATTAAGGTTAATAGGAATGTGGTTTGCCTTTTATTTCTATGGTCTCCATTACTGTCCCACTGCACTTGATTGGACCCCTGTCCTACATTTGTGCTGAGGATGCTCAACGCCTGCGGAATAAGTGGAGAAATAGGCAGGGATGAACGTAGAAGAGCCAGGAGAGGTGGCGCATGCCTGTAACCCCAGCAACTCGGGGAGGTTGAGACAGGAGGATCGCAAATTCAAGGCCAGTCTCAACAAATCAACGAGGACCTTGGCGGTTTAGTGAGACACTGCCTCAAAATAAAATGAAAAGGACTGGTGGTGCAGCTCAGTGGTAAAGCGCCCGTGGCTTAAATCCCCAGTACAAAAAAAAAACAAGAACGTAGAAAACCCACAGATGAGAGGGAACACACATGCAGACACACTGACCATAGGTTTTCCCGGAGAAGGCGGGGTCTGTGCAGGGGGGCGGGGCCTGGCGTGGACCCCGCCCCGGTCCGTCCGCGAACGCGCTCCGCTGCCTCAGTCCGCGCGTGGCCAGATTTCCGCACCGCAACCAGTAGAGCAAGCACTCGTGTGGCCCGGCGGGCCGGGTGCGGCGCCGACATGCGCCCGCTGCTCGGCCTGCTCCTGGTCTTCGCCGGCTGCACCTTCGCCCTGTACTTGCTGTCGACGGGACTGCCCCGCGCGCCGAGGCTAGGCTCCCCCGAGGAGCCTGAAGGCAGGTGCGTGGCGCCGCTGGCGGGATCGGAATTTCGATCAGAGAAGGGAGCCAGGTCCGAGGATGGACGCGTTGGGGACCCGGCGCGTTCATATCCGGGGCCGGAGAGCTGGACGTTATCCAGCCCGCGTCTCCACGGCCTCGGACAAGGCGGGTGGACGGAGCCGGCTTGGGACCTGTGTGCTGAGGGCTGCGCAGGCTGAGCTGTCGCAGCGCGCCTGGGGATGGTGATCTGAGGAGGGAAACCGGGCGCCCTACCCCGGGCGGAGCCTGACGACGCCTCACTAGCGTGTTACCGCCTTCCTGTTCCAGCCCCGAGCCCCTTTTCCAGCCAACCATTGCTCGTGTGTGGATCCCCAGCCCCTTCTCGTCCGCCTTCAGGTCCCCTCTGCTAAACCCACTCCACTTCGGGCAGATCAGCGCTTGGGTCTTCTTGAGATATGTTGCGTAGACAACTTTAAAATTAGTTACGAAATAACGTCGGGTCTGTTCTGGTTCTGGTGGCCCCTACTTTCCTCTTTCTCTCATGGACAAAGTAGGCCAGGCAGGAGGAGGCAAAACAATTCCTTCCCGGCCGGTTTTCATGATTGCTACACCTTTTTTTTTTTTTTTGGTACTGGGGATGCTGTGGCAATAATCTGCCACTGAGCTACATCTCTAGCCCTTTTTGACTTGTTGTTTTTGTTTTCAGACAGGGTCTCCCTAAATCGCCCAGACTGGCCTCTAGCTAGCAAGAGGTCCTCCTGCCTCAACCTCCTGAGTAGCTGGCATTATAAGCGTGTGCCACCGCTGGTGGCTGCTACATACTATTTATAATGGGCATGGAAAGGTGCCTGGCACAGCATTACGTTATCAAGGAATTTACTGATATTTTAATATTAAAAGAACTGTTTTCTGTATTCTTTTGCTTTAGCTGAGAAGGCTTTTGTTGTGGGTGTCAGATGTACTAAGAGAAGCATTCTCATGAGAACTAGGAGGGGTTACTCATAATTGATCTCTAATGGATTCAAGGATTGTTCAGATGGCAGAGGCAAGGTAGCCTTTATACTGTGACCCTTGGACAGTATTCAGAGTGCACTGGACACCAGGTCATAAACAGGGTGAAAAAGTCTCTTGGAGAGTGTTGGTTTTAAGCCTGACATACAGCAAGAAGGTTATGGTGAGAATAGATCTACTTCTCCTAGAATCTTGAATTGGCTTTTTAGTGAATGATTAAAGTCAGTGTATCTAGCACCTCAGGAGCAGTGTGAAGTCTGAATTATTTTTGACTTGCTGGGAAGGGATGTCCTTGAAAGGAAGGCTATTTAGGATGTTTAGTGCTTGCCTGGAAATGAAGGGTCTGGGAGTATAGGTCCATGGTAGAGTACCTGCTTAGTATGCAGGAAACCCTGGATTTAATCCCCAGCACCAAAAATTAATCACTGATTATCCAACACCAACTCATTTTTTGATAAGGAAATAGGCCCATGAACAGGCAGGGTGGGCACATCAACCTGGGTCTCTTACTTCTCAGTCAGGGTTCTTCTGTCTGTCTTTGCTGATTTCTTTCAGGTAACTTGTCACCTTGGGCTCACGTTATGTTTGTGTTCCCGGCAAACCAGATGATGTTTATAAACTTACTTTTTTTTAAGTTGTAGATGGGTACAATACCTTTATTTTTATGTGGTACTGAGGATCAAACTCATTGCCTCACATTGCTAGGGCAAGTGCGCTGACACTGAGCCACAACCCCAGCCCTTTGTTTGGTTTTTGAGAAGGGGTCTTGCTGTCTTGCCCGTACTTGGCTTGAGTTTAAGATCTCCTAGCCTCAGCCTCCCAATTAGCTGGGATTACAGGCATATGCACAATGCTCAACTATAAACCTACTTTGGAAAGAAGACACAACAAGTAATTTTCTTGTGATCTGGACTCATACTTTTGTTTGCTTTTCCACATCCCAGGTCGCTGTGGTTCCCCTCAGACCTAGCAGAGTTGCGGGAGCTCTCCGAGGTCCTTCGAGAGTATAGGAAGGAGCACCAGGCCTATGTGTTCCTGCTCTTCTGCAGTGCCTACCTCTACAAACAGGGCTTTGCCATCCCTGGTTCCAGTTTCCTGGTTAGTGTCTTGCCCTCCTTCCAACTTGGTTTTTCTTCTGTGAAATGCTGCTATCCCTCTGGAACCCCTACAATTACTGGAGGATAAAATGAAACAGTGGGTATAGAGAGACTGGCACACAGTGGCCCTCAGCACTTATTGAATGATTGAATGACAAACAGGAAACTCTGCAGACTTCTTTTTGTCCTACCTCCCTCTCCTCCCCCAGCATCTTTTCTCTAGGCTCAAAGCAGATCTACCCAAGCAGATTTTTTTTTTTTTTTTTTTTCGGTTGGAAACTAGAAGAAAGCAAACATTTCAAAGGCAGGAAGTGTGTAGTCATGGGCTGACTTCTTGGGGCTGTATTGTCTTCCTGTTGAGCCAAGCCCTCTTTAGGATAGAAAGCCAGCTGCTGTGCAGTGAGGGCTCCATACCCAGACCTAGGGGTGTATCCTCACTCCACTGGGTGTGATCTTGATCTCAGGTGTAGAATATGGTAAGGACAGTATATGACACAGGGGTGTAGTGAGCATTACATAAGACACGTAGTCAAGACCTTCAACACAGTAGGTACTCAGCAGCTTTCTACCTTCTCACTGCAAAGGCCCCCTTTTGATTTCTTTCTTGGATCCCATGCTTTAGCAAGATGATGTTTACCAACCAAACTGCTTTTAAGAAGTTTTGGTTCACTTTTCCATTTTTGTGGAACTAAGGCTTCTTTAAGTGTCAGCGAGAGCTTTGGTCAACATGGAATCCCAATGCTAGCACACTACATAGATATAATCCCAGCAAAACCTGAGGAAACTAAACATTTTATATAGCTTGTGTGGTCTTACCAAAAAAAATTTATGATTTGTTTCATCCTTTGAAATAGTGAAAATATCTGGTGAGTTTCATGATTTCTACCTTCTTATAGCCCTGTTGATTGCTGGTCTATGCAATAGACTGGATGCTGTATACACAATTTGCTTCTGTCCTCTGAGGCTTTACTTCTTATCCTTGTTTTATTTATTTATTTTTTGGAACTGGGGATTGAACTCAGGGGTACTTGGCCACTGAGCCACATCTCCAGCCCTATTTTATATTTTATTTAGAGACAGGGCCTCACTAAGTTGCTGAGGCTGGCTTTCAACTCGTGATCCTCCTGGCTCAACCTCCCGAGTCGCTTGGATTACAGGCACTCTTATTCTTGTGTTTTTTTTTTTTTTTTTTTTTTTTTTGCAGTGCTGGGGATTGAACCCAGGGCCTTGTGCTTGTGAGGCAGGCACTCTACAAACGAGCTATATCCCCAGCCCTCTTATTCTTGTTTTAAAGGTGAAGAGATTGAGGCTGGTGTGTGATTCCTAGGAGGAGGGAACCTATAATTCTAGGATTCCATCATAAAGTGGACTGGTAGCTGCCAGATGTTTTCGTGGCTGAGGGTTTGCTTTTTTTTGCAGAACGTATTAGCTGGTGCCTTGTTTGGGCCATGGCTGGGACTTGTGCTGTGCTGTATACTGACCTCAGTGGGCGCCACTTGCTGCTACCTGCTCTCCAGTATTTTTGGCAAACAGCTGGTGGTCTCCTACTTTCCTGATAAAGTGGCTCTGCTGCAGAGGAAGGTAAGGAGCAGGGTACATCTGAGTGCTGTGTCCCTGAGAGTCACCTCATGACCTGAGGAGAATGAGGAGCAGGAATATCTCACATTGCTCCTTTGCCCTGCCTCGGGAGGACTTGGGGATTCTGATGTCTTCTGGAGAATAGACCTGGGATCAAATTTCTGTGGCTCTGGACAAGTTCCCAGGCTCTCTGATCCTCTTCTGATTTTAAAATGGGAAAAACAGTCTCTACCCTAGAGGGTTATGGGAAGAGTTGGGAGTAGTATATATAAAGTGTCTAGAACAGTGCCCAGGCACCCTTCCTCCTTCCTAATGTCTTGTCCTCTTTCCTACAGGTGGAGGAGAACAGAAACAGCTTGTTCTTCTTTTTACTGTTTTTGAGACTCTTCCCTATGACACCAAATTGGTTCTTGAACCTCTCAGCCCCAATTCTGAACATCCCAGTTGTGCAGTTTTTCTTCTCAGTTCTTATTGGTAAGATGCTGGAGGGTGAAGTTGGAGTCTTCAGAGATGTTGTGTTGGTGTCACTTGCCACATGGCATGTGCCTGCCTCCAAGAAGATGGAGGCAGTCTGCTGAATTAGAGGACTTCTGATGTCTCCTCCTTGATTTGACAATTGTATGACCTTCAATAAGCTACTCACCCTCAATGGGCTGTCAGATAAGGGGCTGGGACTTGGGCAGTAGCCTTCAAAGTGTAAGCCTTGAACCACCTTTATCGGAATGGTGAAACACAAACATCTTGTAAGATCAGTGACTGTTACTTATTTAAGCCTAAAGCAAGTATCACCTTCTCTTACATCTTATAGAGGGAATGACATTTGGTGCTTTTAGGTCAATATTAACAAATCTGTAGTGGAGCAGCTGCTATTAATAGGCAATGCCTGGGAGAAAGTGAGATCTTAAAGTAGATTGACCACAGCCAATTCTGGTCACATCAGCTTGCAGACAGAGTGTCTCAGCGCCTCAGCTAATGGCAGTTAACAGCTTGGAATTACCTAGGTAGAATGAGGCTTAGAAAGACTTGGAGACAGGTTCCTGTCTGCCCAACTGTATGACCTTGAGTGTTCTATCGTCTCCTTTGTATTTCCTCTGCTATAGAGAGGGAATGGATTATCAGGGTCCCAGACCAATCAGAAGCTTTGGGGTGGGCGTAAGAGAGACTTTCAAGAGACTTCTGGGCTGTACCCCAGAACCAAGTAATTAGAATCTCTGGTGTGGGGCATGCTCCGGATGTTTTTTTGTTTTGTTTTGTTTTCAGTGTTGGGAATCAAACCCAGGGCTTCATGCATGCCAGGCAAGTGCTCTACCACTGAGCCACTGAGCTACATCTCCAGTCCTGAGAATGTGTTTTTAACTTGACTAGGAGTTCCTCTAGTGACCAGCCTGTCCAGCTACCAACCAGACTTTTGGGATCCAGTGGCTTTGATGCCTTCTTAGAGATAGTGCAGAATACGAAAAGTAGTACTTCTTTTAAGAAACTGTTGTGTGTTTTTACAGTGTTGGGGATTGAACCCAGGGGCCCAGCGCATGTTAGGCAAGCATTCCACCACTGAGCCACACCCCCCAGGCCTGTTTGTATCTTTAATCTTATGCATACTGTAAATCCCATCATGATGGTGTTTCTCTCTTGTCTTTGATGCTCAGAACCAAATTCAGGGCTCATCTTTAGCAAAAGTATGAACCTCATGCATTTTCTTTTTTACTAACTTACTCCCTTATTTTACTGTCCTGCATTCATTTTGACTTTCCAATTATAAAATTTTTATCTAATTGTTATTTATATATAACGTGTGTATAATTCATATGTATATATATACATTTAGAAAATTTTAATAAAATTTTTAATTTGAAAAAATTAAAATGGAATTTATATGTGTGTATATATGTAAATTACACACACATACACACATATATGTATTTTTGTGTAGACCATCAAAAGTTCTTTTGCTGAGTGAGACAAATGTATATGGGAAATGAGGAAAGGAAGGAAAAGAATGGAAAGGAGAGAGGAGAGAATATGTTTAGGGGTCAGGAGTTGGGCAAACAGCTGGAGTCACTGCTCTGAATTCTTGGTATCGTTGCTGAAATGTTATTTTCTTCATTTTCTGCTTCTGTTAACAGGTTCTTTCCCCTTTTCTTTTTCCAGGTTTGATCCCATACAATTTCATCTGTGTGCAGACAGGCTCCATCCTGTCAACCTTAACTTCTCTGGATGCTCTCTTCTCCTGGGAAACAGTCTTAAAGCTGTTGGCCATTGCTCTAGTGGCCTTAGTTCCTGGAACTCTCATTAAAAAATTTAGCCAGAAACACCTTCAATTGATTGACCCCAGCAACACTAATCTTATAAATAGTAGAAAAGACACGTGATCTGGATTTTATGTTTGCCACATCCTTGGACTCTGATGATTTGTGTAATGGGTGTGATCTGTTGAAGGTCCTCATTGTTTTTTAATTACCCTCACCAGGTGATCTGGACACTATTCATCTGTGTGCAGTGTCTTGTCACAAAGGGCACTCAGCTTTAAAAGGTGAATTGTATCAGGTTCTGTCTGGCCTCAGTTTAGCAGGACTGAATTGGATGGCCTCCTAGAAAATTCCATTTCTGTTTTATTAAATAAAAAGGAACTCAGGGTAGTTGGATTTGCCTCTTGCCCACTCCTGGGCTGTCTTGGGAGAAGTTGTTGGTTGTCCTTGTCCAGAGTACATCTTGCAAAATGATAGGCTCTTGTTAAGTCCTCATAGATCTTACTAGGATCATTGCTGACTTGTGAACCCATATTGCTGACATGACTTTCCACCTGCTGTTAGTCTCTTCTGTACTTTTTTTTTTTTCTGCTGATCTACCTCTTCCATGATCCAAGGGAAATTGTCTAGGACTTCCACATGTAGCTCAAATGCACGGTGATTTTTATGATGCTCTTATGTTCAGACAGTGATGTTAACCATGTATGTCATATCTCCTCGTGGTTGTATGTCCTGACAATTAAGCTGACTACAGACAAACTATTAAATATGAATGGAGCAAACTTTATGTTATGGATGTGTTGTAGAGAAGTCCTTATTCATTTGGACAGGGCAGGGCCCTTGAGTCGCCTGAATGAAATGACCATCTGTACATTATTTAATATGTCCTTTCAGTTGGGAATCCCTTCTACCTCCTTCTGCTTGGAGAATGGATTCAGTACACTAGGCTATTAGCCAGTATATCTATGAATGTTTTTCATTTTGTTATTTGTTGAGAAAACTGATAAGTAGTTGTATTTTTTAATTCAAAGAGGAAAAGTTGGTCTTATAACTTGGTTATGTTGTATTTAATTATCTAAAGCTGTCATTGCCTCCTATAGCTGCAGTTTGGATTGACAGGGACCTGCATTATTGTCTCTAAGGACAAATGGCCCTTGGCATTGAACTGACCAGCTCTGCAATATTGTATCCTCATCATAATTTGTTAGAACTGCTACTCTTGGGCTACTCTTCGGTTTTTTTTTTAATTTGGATTGACTAAGAATTTGTCAAGGCTTTCATCTGAGCCTCTTGTTCCATATGAATTCTTTGGAACTTACATTCCATAGGAAGAATGGATTCCCAAGTGGTGTTTTTTGGACATTCTATGATCTTTTCACAGCAAAGATTTCATTTTTAAAAATGTGTTTCTTTTTTTTTTAAAAGGCTTGAAAACAAGAGTTAGGGTGAGGAGGAGGCCTATCTGGACTTTGAAATCAGGAGCTTTTGGTGTTGGGGAGTAGAGGGAGGGAAGAGCCAGGAAGTTTTCCACACTGTTGCAAATGTGTGCTCTTTGCCCCTTTTTCAGATCTTTCCATCTGTCTCCTTCCTGCATGATTTTGCAACAATGTGCCTTATCAGTTTACAAGTAAAGTACTTATGAGTTTACAAGTAAAGTGATTTACCAAATAAATGGATATAAATGTTCTGTAATAAATAAATGGACATAAATCTTTGTTTGTACATGCTGCTTTTAACTGCCTTTACCAGTGGACTCAGGATTGACTGAAAATCATACAATCCAAAATGATGTTTAGCTTTCCACTGTCACCAAGCCTCTAACCAAAATGATTCCAGATTCCTGTTTTCCTTTATATGCTCATGTTATAGTAGGGTCACGAGTAACAGAAGAATCCGCAGGTGGGGCAGCAGAGTAGTGCAGGGAAGAAGCAGAGTGACTTTGTAGGCTTTTACAGAAAACTCAAAGGAGACTATAACAAAAATGATGGCCATATCCTCCTTTTGTGCTTGTTACTGAAACCCAAGAGTCACAGAAACAGGTTTTCCCCATCATTTGTTTTTCTTGGCTGCAGAAAACCTATTCATGTAAAGTCTTTTATTCTCTGAAGTTCTGGCAAATACTGAGACATTTTGTTAAGGCAACTCACAGGATACAAAACAGTACCTTTAGGAAAAGAAAGGACCAGAAAACAGTGAAGTACACTTTTTGTTTAATTTCATGCATTTGTTTGCTTTGATAGTCATTTTTGTTCCATTGCTGTTCAATACAAAGAGGGAACCAGCATCAGAAAACAACACAGGGAGCAGGGGAATGGACAGTGCAGGTGACCATAGGGGAGACAGATGAGGGAATTCATTTTGAGATCTAACCACATAAGATTCATTTGCTCCAAATTAGTAGTAACTCAAATTATTTAATAAGGAATCTTCCTACTTCCAGAGTCTGGGATGTGGTCACGCTGGAGGCAGAGAGCCACTGGGTGATATGGTCAAGATGGGACATCTCCCTAACAGCTTGCATGTCCTGGCTGGGGTTCCCCCTGGCTTGCAATCATTGGAGGACCATGGTCACTGGACAGCAGCCTGAGGCCAGGAGCCAGTGATCCCCTGAGTGCTATGAAGTGGCTCTGGGCAGGCCTGTGATTCTGCTGGAAGCTTCCTGATAGTGGCCTTGCCATCTGTTTGAAACTTGGCTTTGTGTGAAATCCTGCCATCATGCCTTGGCCACATAATGGTTAACCAAAGCGTTAAGCCAATTCCTTTTCCTGTTTCTCAGAGCTGTAATTTCAGAGCTCCCCTCTTCTGCCACCTGTCCCTGAGAAATACTCCAGGTTCCACAAGGGTCCTCCACTTAGCAGCTTCATCCATTCCAATTTTCAGTATCAGTTGTAACATGCAAATAAGCAGACTAATGATTCTAATGGGCCGATCTCTAAGGTGGGTAGCATTGGTGGTGTGACATTTGTTCTATGAAATCAGCAAAGAAAAACCTTGCTGCCTGGAAAGGCACTAAATTCATACTGACGATACAAGACAAGTCTTGAAAAGAATGTCATGTTAGTCTCATAGCATCTTGGAAGGAAGCAAGTAACCAGGATTTAGAACATTAACTTCCTGTTTATAGAAGGTGAAGGAGGAACATGTTCATTCAACACAATTAAATGACTGAATGAAAAGACATTTGAAAGTTGATCCATCAGTGATTGGTGAGTATTCAAGTGGAATTGTGGTCCAAAAGGGCAGTAAGTAGAAGTAAGTGGCATTTTTCCTGTCCTGGTACTGCCCCTGCCCGCCTTAGGTGGGATCCAGAAGAAAAACACTTGTGTAATCCTATTCTTCCATCAGGGCAAACTCAGAAGCTCACACCATCTTTCAGAAAGTAATTATGAGTTTAAAGCCGGGATAGCAAACAGATTTCCCTTTGTACATCAATTCCAATCAAGTAGTAATTGTTACTCCAAGTGCTGTGTTCTGAGTGGTTCTGAGGCTACGTCTAGACTCAGTAGGAAAGAGTATGGTGCTCCTTAAGTATGCTGGTCTTCGGTACTTAGGATGGAGGTGAAAGATGGTGTTATATGGTGGTGTTCTGGTATCTGGCTTAGTGGAAAAACAAGATGTACACACTATCCTGTGCAGCAGAACAGGAATGCCTTGGATTCCAAATATTCTGTTCTGTTCTGGACAATTAAGTTCTAGGAAGTTCAAGTAGGAATGTTTTATGGAAAAAATTGAAATATAAAGGCATTAAAAAAAAGTAAAGCATCTAATCAACGAGGATGCATTCAGAGAGGATGCCAGTGCTCCACAATGGAGGAGGGCATTCAAACCTGGTAGGTTAGTACGAGGGAAATTCAAAACAATCACATCTATTACTTGGGGTAGCATACAAGAACAAACTTAGCACAAGAAGACCTGAAGTAAATGTCCAGAACTTACTAAATCCTACTAAAAATGACCTTAATCCTAGAAGGATGAATTTGTTGATACTAAAGTTTTAAAGTACTTGAACTTCAAGTAGGCCATCCCAAGTCAACTTATGACAGAGCTAGCTAGCATCTTCAGTTTCTGGGTGGGAGCTCCCCACAGTCTTAAAAACAGGTCTAAACTTGAATGGTTGTAAGAGCCACTATAATTTCAAAGTAGATGAAGGCTTCTCAGTCCTTCTGCTAACCAATTTTTAGAGAAATTGGTATTTGAGGACATGATCTAAAAAAAAATGGAAATCAAAACCAAATGCTCATCTGCAATATAAATTGAAACTAATCTTGAAGTGAGCTGAAGGATGCTCAATGTAGATGTTCAGCTCAAGGGGGGGTCAAACTTTCAATTGTGAGGAAGCTTGAAGTCATAGTCCTGGGAGGTTCCTTGAAGTCCTACTGAGGCTGATAGGACCAAAGAATAAGCTCTTAGATTCCCTGAGCTCTTGATTCAACTCTCTTCCTACAACTAAGGAGCTGTTCTCAAAGAAACATCAATTCAAGATTTTCCTGGTTATCACAAGTCAGGCAATGAAAGACAAGGCTGGGATAGAGAAGGCGTTTCCTTTTTAACTTTTCTTTTTTTGAGGTGCTAGGGATTGAATTCAGGACATCACACCTGCTGGGCAAGTGTTTTACTGCTGAGCTACATCCCCAGCCCTCCCTTTTAACCTTGTCTAAGGACACCATTCTTTTCTGAAACCTCTAGTCAATTCTGTAAATATATTCAATGTGGACTATATTAAAACCTTGACTAGTGAATGGCTGAAGATTCAAGGCTATCTACTTCCCTAACATGCTCATAATAGTAAATTGAGATAGGATTGGCATTAGTATGACAGATAGCCAAGACAAGAATTTAAAAAACTGCTCAAAATTATGAGGCATCAGGGGTGGGTTTTCTAGGAAGACCATCACTGAAAGGTATAAGACAAAAGTTGACCCTCATTTCTCTGTTACCACTAAAAGTGGATAAAAACCTGAACAAACAAGTGTGGGTATTTTGTGTTGAACAGCAAGAGGACACAGTTGTAGCGTCCTTCATTTCAAGGAGCAATGAACCACAAAGACTCAAAATGTGGGGAAATCTGAAGTCAGAGAATGGAAAACAGCATCTTTCAAGGTACTTTTCTAAGCCCCATATCCTGTAGATGACTTGGCCTCCTTGAATTTCTTTAGTTTCATTATGGGATGACATCATGAAGAGGAAATACATATATCTATATATTTCTTCTTTTAGTCTTCCTGCTATTCCCATTTAGGAGAGAAGGTTGGTTTTGTGGGCTCTGGCAGGAAGGAGATTACAAATCACGTTGTCAATTCTTGAAACTAATCCATGAGTCCCATGAACTCTCTAGGTTTGTTCCTCTCGGGGGCATTAAATAATTCTTTTTGCTTCTAATGCAGTCCCATGATTTTATTTCTTAAGAAATTTGAGAAAGTTTACAGTTTTGAACAATCTGTCCACCCTCTCAGTCATCTGCCCACCAGGAGCTTTCATGATGGAGTCAAAATCACACTGTGTCCATTGGGCTTTGGGGCAGAATGTGTATCTTCAGAAGATTCTTGTACACAGAAAATTAGGGACACAACTACGGTGAGTACCAGGGAGCTCCTAAGTGGCAGTCCCATGTTCATACCTTCATTAAAATCATAAAATCCATAATGATTCATGGTTAGCAATAAACACAATCATTGTGCTACATCATAAACTGCACCTTCTGATCGACAGAAAATGAGGATGATAATATTATAAAATAAAATAACAATGATAATAATGCCATAACTTAAGATCTTTCATGTAGTCCAGCTACAGAATTTATACAAAATTGAATAATTTAATGCAAACAATACTGCTCTCTGTATAAGTTAAACATTTTCTTTCATCCTACTGAGGAACTATAAATTATAGACACTAAATTTTAAATCAATTTCTCAACATAAAGTGTAAACAAATGGAGGGATCAAACAAACAAAAGGAACTGCTCTAAATTCCCTCCTGCCTTTTTTTGGACGGATGTAATCACTGGAACCCAGAGGAGGGTACCATTTTCTTCTGGATTGGAAACCGTTTAATATTTGCAAGTCTTTCCTAACATCCAACATGACATGCTATCACAGGTCTAGAGCAAGTGTAAGCTTTCTTGGAGACAGAGACAGGAATTAGGTCAACATTTATTTGTATATAAAATTCTAATAAAATTTCCTTAAAGCCAAGGCATCATGAAGTACCTTTTGATGCTTTTCAGAACCCATATCCCTGGAGACAGGAAAAACCTTAAGCTTTTGATAATGTAAAATCTTACAATTCCCTGCTCAGAATCACTTGTTCTTTCCACAAATTTCCAAATCCAATTAATCAGAACTGCTCTGATTCAGAGTGAAGTGAAATATATTTAACAAGTAGCATGTAACAGAAATGCTACTGCAGTGGAAAAGGGGCTGCTTTTTGCAAATTGCTTATTTTACCTTTATTCTACCAATGACAGCCAGTCACTAAAGCTTCCAGGATAGAATGGGTTAATGAATACAAAGAAGGGGATGGTTTGGGACTGGACACTGGACAGACAGACAGACAGACAGACAGATACACACACACACACACACACACACATTCTAGCTGCCTTCATAGTCTACTCTCCTGTTTGAATCAATATGATTCTAGCAGATGAACCACCTGGTTCTAGAGAGGCGTGGTTCCACCCTCTCCATACAGCTGAACTGACCATCCTGAGAACGTGCTTTCATAAATTCCACATTTGCTTTTCTAACATTGCTGTAGATGTTCTTTCTCTCTCCTTTTCTCCTCAACAACTCCTCCCTTTTTCCTAAAGGAAGTGGTCAACAGGTAGAAAGGAAAAAAGCTATAGGAAAATGGCACTTGAGTCTGAAAGATCAACACATTGGTCAAGGTAATACATTTGCCAAGGTAATGACAATGACAGCATTAAAAAGGGAAGTATTTGCCAGGGACAAGGTGTGATGCTATCTGTAAGCTTCACTACCAAACGCTGCTTAAAGTTTAAAAAAATGAAGTCAGTTTCCATGTACAGTTTTGTTTATCTCCTCCTAGAGGAAGCACATGCCTTTGATACCTCTGGTCACCGAACTTTTCGAGGTCATTTCTGTCACCCACCTGGACAAGCTGGTTGAACTTAATGTGGTCTGTTCATAGGTTACCTGGAATTGCATTTTACTCTGCTGTTCTTTGTGTTCTAAAATGCTCAATATGTCTTGCTCTGGCTCTTCTTCAGTCACTGATGGCCAGAAGACCTGGTCCCCTGTTCAAGCAGCAATAATACCTCCTGGCCCCAAATAGTCCCAAGTATGTTGCTCTTAAAGTCCTCTTCTTTCTTTTTCTTTTCTTTCTCTTTTTTTTTTTTGCAAGAAATTATTGTCTATATCATATATAGTTCACTCTTTACAGTACAAAGTGTTAAAATGTCCAACAAAAATAAATATCAATGTTACAGTAGCTAGAATATTCAATAAAATAGATCCCTGCCATTCTTGATTGAAATGTTCAGTGAGACTTAATTTCATTTGGATATTTTTTTCCAGAGATTTGCGAAGTCTCATGTTCCTGTTATTGCAGCTCATTTCTAGGGGTAGTAAAGATGGGGTAGTTCTCTTCCCAGACAAAAAGCAGGAAGAGAGAGGGAGGAGTCTAGGGCTGAGGAGGATTTGAAACACCAGCACATCATGAGATCTTGAGGATGGGTGTTCCTTCATTACCAGGTAGCAGAGCTGTAGTGTTTATTGGTCCTAACTGTGGCATCAGAACACTCCCCATCTGAAGAGTCACAGTCTGAGTCTTCGAACTGCAGCGGGTTCTGCAAAGTCAAGACAAGATAACACTCAGTTCATTTCTACAATTTCTCAGTGAGCACAGATTGAACATCTCCCCCATGACAGGTACTGTGTTGGGTAAGGGGCTACAAAGATACATGAGACCAGGTCCTGTTCTTATGGGACTTATGGGGAAAAGAGACATGTGAAGTTGATTGCCATGCCCACCACTATTCCCCTCAGTGCTTGACATGGTTCCACTGGGAATAATGAAGATTCTTGCACGGTCCAATCTTCTGGGATATGTGGACGTGGCATACTCCTTGTTTTTGTGTTATTTCTTATTGTATGTTTACATTTAAAGATTTGGGTAAAAAATCAGACATTAAGTGATTTGGAACATAAAAATAATACTGCTCAAGCCTTAATTGATTTCATATTAATATTACCTTAAGCAAACAGAAAAAATGTTGTGGGTCAGATCAACAAGAGTTATTGTCCACTGCTCTCAGTTAGCTTAACGCAGCCAGACTGCCTGTCTGCTTTAGCCTAAACGAGGATGTGCCCCCTCTTAGTGAAACTCTTTCCACAGTTCAGGGACCACAGTGGCTTGCACATAAGATTGATGGGAAGCTGTATCTTGGGTGTCATTTAACCAGTAACAAAAGGAAGTTCCACTTTATATACTATAGACAGGTCAAAAGGTATTTATGCTGCATATCAGCCTTCCAGAGACGTCTAAAGTACAGCTGTTATCCTTGACATAATTTTAAACCACGACATGTCAAAACCTACATAGTTTATGAGGATGACCTCAACTTTTATTGTTCCTAATAAGACGAAAACCAGAACCAATTAATGGTTTAGTGATGTTTTGTTTAGAAAAGTAGGAGAACTTGATTTGTTTTGATTATACTAATGTCCATCACATTTCCACCTCCCCTTCTATGTAACCTCAAAAGAATGTACTCAAGCTGAATGCATAGATATATATATAGAGATGGTGTGCGAAACAGCAGCTGAACTTAGAATTTAGCCATGTAACAGTAAAGTTAAAACTAAGCCTCAGATCTTTGAGTCTGTGTCGCTTTATTCTTGTCGCTGACATCTTCCCCTCACCAAGCTGTGCCACGACCCCTGCTAAGGCTGGACCTCAGCAGTTGATGATGATGATGGTGAGGCCAATTGTAGCAGACCTCTACCCCTCCCACTTAGGTGGTATTTCTATGTTACAGACACTGTTGTTAAGTGCTTTATGTCTGTTAATTCATCTAATGCACACTTGTAGGTATGACAGCTAGCTAGCTAGCTAGATATTATTATTCCAACTTTACAGATAAGAAAAACTGACTTTCAGAGGGGTTAAGTGCTTGCCCATGCTCAAATGGTAAGTGGGAAGGCTGGGATTTGATTTTAGACAGTGTGATGCCTCCCTCCCTCTTCTTGCTTTTTGTCTGGGAAGAGAACTGCTCCATTTTTCCTACCCCTTTTAACCATGATGCCAGTCTGCCTCTCCAACTGCAGTACTGTATATGAAATAAAGTATCATATGTGCTGTCACAACATCTTCCCGGGAGATGGGCACACAAGGGAGAAGGCTCAGTTCCTTAACCAGGTTGGGAGACGGAGCCGAGAGGAGGTGAGGTTTGAGTTAAATCTTGAAATGAAGGTTCCTGGAGCAGTTCAGTGTTTAGGCCTCATTTGGGAAACCTGGCCTCATTTCTGGGAGCTCGGTTATCTTGAGCTTCTACTTCACAGAGGCAGCTGTCATATTTTACATACTAAATGGAAACTGTAAAGCACATCCTAACCCAAAGGACCCAGGAGGGGAAGAGAGATGAGAGAGAGAGTGGTGCCACCTCATAGCCACGCTCTTCCACACACAGCTTGCCCAGAGACATCTGCGTCTTCACGCGGCGCACAGCACATTCCTTGTCAGAAAGCCCGTCTGAGTGGGAGGATATCTCAATGGGGATCTCCGGCGTCTGGGATAGCAGGTCGTCCAGCTTCTCTGCCAGGTGGTCTTCAAGTTTATTAGCTAACTCATCAGGACTGTTTGAGTGGTCGCTAGTATTTCCTTCCTCTCCGTCAGACACAGAGAAATTCTCAGAGCTAAAGGTGGAATATGACTGGCAGCTGCTAATGCAGCGATGGGGCCTAGAAACAGGGAGAACCACAGGAACTTAATCACAGGAGCAACTACTTCCCTTTACTCATCGGTCAATCAGTATTGGTGAGAGATAATCTAGTTTATTTTTGCCATCCCTGAGTTAGTCTGAAAATCAAGATAGGTATCATTTAATTTCAAAGCAATAGGGAGGCGCTAAGGACTGAATATGTCCCCCAAGATTCTCTTTCCTCATCTCTCTCTCTTTGCCACATGAGGACATAGCAAGAAGGTGGCTGTCTGCAAGCTTGGAAGAGTGCCCTCACTAGGAACTCAATCAGCTGGTACCTTGATCCTGGACTTCCAGTGTTCAGAAGTGTGAGAAATAAATTTCGGTTGTTTAAGCCACCCAGTCTGTGATGTTATTATCGCAGCCTGAGCAGACTAACACAGGGAGGTCCACTAGGAACCAATGAATTTACCCTCCAAGAGCATGGCCATCCCTCCCACTGTCTTCTCTATTGTAATGGGGATCTGTATTTACATTCTTTGCCTGGAAGTTCCTATGAAATGAATTTTGATGAACTAGGATCTACTGTGCACAGGCAACTTTCAAAATATGGCAGTGGAAGAACATGAGAACACGAACATAGTGAGTTCAAGTTTCCCTATAAGGTGTCTGTCAAAGTGACCTGTGGTTGCTGGGCATGGTGGCACATGCCTATAATACCAGCAGTTTAGGAGGCTGAGGCAGGAGGATTTCGAGTTCAAAGCCAACCTCAGCAACTTAGTGAGGCCCTAATAACTCAACGAGACCCTGTCTCTAAATAAAATATTAAAAAGGGCTGGGGGTGTGACTTAGTGGTTAAGTGCCCCTGGGTTCAATTCCCAGCACCAAAAAAAAAAAAAAAGAAAAAAAGAAAAAGTGACCTGTGGCTGAATAGCCACATGCAACAAACTCAAGATGTGCCTCATTACATTGAAAGCAATCATGGGTACGTGTTGGTCTTACCTCTGTCTTCGTGGAAATTCAACTTCACTGTCTACTTCCCCTTCCTCTTCTTCGGAGGAATCATCCCCACTCTGAGGAGAATAAGGAGAACAGGCTTTTATTTATTTTGGCATCTCTCTCTCTTCCCCACACCCTGTACCACCTGTAGAAGGTTTCATTATCATCAAAAACATGTGGTACTAGTTGGCTGGATCTTTAAACATATGTATCCTTATTCATTTAGTAACTTGTCCTGGGTGCCCAAGGTGACAGGCCCTGTCCTAGATGTGGAGAACACAGAGAATTGAGTAGACATTTATCTTTTTCCTCAGGGAGGAGAAGCCTCCAAGAGGGCAGCCAGAGGTGAATGATGGAGGGAACCAGGAGAGGAGGCCATGGATTTGTGTGCTGGTTCTTATTGTCATTAGCAGTTCCAAGCTTTGTCACTGAGGTTCCCCAACAAGTGATCTTTCAGTTCTTCAAAGCCCAACAACCACTTTTTCCTCTTATATATAATCACTTTTAACTACCATTATAGTTACACTAAGACATACACTATTTGAGGGTCAGACCACATCTCATTTGTATTGTATTCCTCACTCCAATGCAATATGGCTTGAAAAACGTATTTATTACCATCATATGGACATTATTATTTTATTTTATTTTTTGAACCAAGGATTGAACTCAGGGACACTCAGCCACTGAGCCACATCCCCAGCCCTATTTTGTATTTTATTTAGAGACAGGATCTCACCGAGTTGTTTAGGGCCTCGCTAAGTTGCTGAGGCTGGCTTTGAACTCGCGATCCTCCTGCCTCAGCCTCCCAAGTCGCTTGCATTACAGGCGTGCGCCACCACGCCCAGCTCATATGTACATTATTATTCATAAATTTTTCTTCAGAAAGGTGGAGGCTCAGGAAGTAAATCAGTGATAGAATGCATGCTTAGCATATGAGACACTCTGGGTTTGATCTCTGGCACCAAAATATAGATAGATAGATAGATGATAGATAGATAGATAGATAGATAGATAGATAGATAGATAGATAGATAGATACAAACTGTTTCATGCATTTTTATTGAGTGAGCATGTTGGCAGGGATAAGACAGCTCTGTTTGGGGCCCTGGAGACCCCATGACTGCTGGGCTTTGTGATCTACCTGGAAGGCTGGGTAAGTGTTCTAGTTGAAAAGGTAAATTTTTCTTTCCAGGGAAAAATCTCATCTGGCATCAAGGACAGAAAAGCAGCCACACTTAGGAACAACCATGCTCAGTAATATGACACACTGGACTATGTAATCTTTTGTGAGCTGGGTGACTGGGTCTAAATTATACCAAAGATTGAGGATAATTTATCTTTTAAAAAGTCAGTTCTAGGGGCTGGGGATATAGTTTAGTTGGTAAAGTGCTTGCCTTGCAAGCACAAAGCCCTGGGTTCAATTCCCAGCACCACAATAAAAAAAAAAAAAAAAAAGTCAGTTCTGACATCCCATGACTCTTACCCATTTGTTCTGATATGCTTTTCTGAGTAGGAAGGCAGGGATGGAGTTCTCCTGACTGCTGAGATGAGCAGTTCACCCTGGAATCCCCTTGAAGTGGATCTCAGTTAGAGGAGGGGAGCTGCCCCGAGGGAGTGTGGTGCAAATGAGGACGAATGAATGCACAAGGCGTGTGTGTCCTGGGGCCTGCACTCCCACAGAGGGTTTCCGAATGGCATCAGGGTGGTTTAAAGGTTGCATGATATTTGTGGGAGACTGGGGAATGGAATGACTGTCAAAGGGATGGAATTTCTTTTTTAGGGTGATGAAAATGTTAAAATTGGTTGTGGTGGTGGTTACAGAAATCTGTGGATAAAAACC
Organism: Glaucomys volans; assembly: GCA_020662805.1. NCBI lineage: Eukaryota > Metazoa > Chordata > Mammalia > Rodentia > Sciuridae > Glaucomys > Glaucomys volans. The sequence continues at coordinate 210,674 of JAJEJO010000336.1, read as the reverse complement.
ATTAAACCGTACACTTGAAATGGAAAGACTGTATGGTGTGTGAGTTAATATTACCAAAAAATACATGTAACTGCCCAGAGGGATGGGGGAGTGGAGAATGGATCAACCCAAATCAACTGCACCTCCTGAAAACACAGTTTTATCCTAGGAATGATTGATCAGTAGCAGCAACACGTGTGCAGGAAGAATACAGTTCTGAGACAATGGCCAGGTTCGACCTCTTCAAAACATACTCATTTACATTTTGGATGCTGTCATTCCTTTAACTAATACATGATGAACAGTGCTGAGATGAAACAATACTTAGAATTGAGTGGGTGTTTACCATGTTCTAGACACTTCTCAACTTTTCATTTGTAATCTTTAAAACACACACGCAAGCAAGATGAGCTGGCAGTTTTGGAAGGTTGCTATGTTCTAGGCTGTGTTCATATACTTCCTATGTATTAATTCATTTAATCCTCACACTAACCAATGAGGCAGAGTCCACTATTAGGCTTATTTTATAGACAGGCAAACTGAGACAGTGGAAGAGCCTAGCTTTGAACTATGATCTGTCTGACTCCCAAGTTCATGGTGTTAACCACTATAGTAAAGACTGCTTCCCAGCTAATAAACCCCAGCAGCCAGTGGATGAGGAAGAAACAAATTTTGATTAGTTAGCACATTTCTGTTATTAATTAAGAATATGTTTTCCCAAATATACTGCAAAAAGCTACTTCCATAGGGGTTAATAGATGCTACTTTTAAAACACGGTATGGTCCAATAGGTGAGGAAAATGCTGGATTATAAAAAATTACAACGATTTCTCAAAAACTGTGGTGATGTATACTAGAAATCTCCAAGAAGGGGCTGAGAATACTGTTTCTCGAATTTAATTCTATAATTCAATCCTTTCTTCTTCCAACATCCCTCCAGAGTAGGGTTCTAAGGTAGAGGTTTCCAAACTATTTTGATTACATATCCCTGGTATATGCTTATCCATGAGTTATATGCATTTGAATCAGTCCCTAGCTCCAGAGTTCTCAAAGTGTCCTCCCCAATCCATCATTTAGGCAATATGGAAAGAAAATATTTAAAATAAAAGAAACTTCTATTTATGCTTTTGTTGTCCTTTTCCAAAATGCACGCTTTGAATGTACAGTTTACGATGTGTGTAACACGAAAGGCTCTGACACTCTTTGAAGGCAGTGACACGGACTGCTCTTGTCACGACACCTTACCTTCTGAAGGGGCCTTGTTTTTCGAGGTAGCGCTGGGGGGGTGATGTGGTGAGGGATGCCAAGGGATGACGCAGACCCACAGCTGTTGAATTCATTTTCTTCCATTTTCTCGGAACTCTGGGCATTTTCTGAGAGGGGATTGTGTGCTGGTGACTTGGAAAGGTGGGGGCTCCTCCCCACTGGCTCTGTAGTGGGTACATTTAAGGACCCACACTGTTCTGGCCTGCACTGGAGGCAGGGGTCGTAAGGGTCAGCCTGACAGCAGCCCCAGGGGCCCGCCTGGTCTTTGTCAGGCTCAGGACTTCTCCGGCAATCTGCTGCCATGGCTGTGGAGATGAGGTCGGGGCTGGAGCCAGGCATCTGTCTTTGAGCATGGTTGCTGAGGGGGCTCCGCAGGGCTGCTGCTGGGCCAAAATACCTCAGGTTGTTGGCGCAGGTTGCAATGTCCTGTCCGTGCATACCCGGTCTGGAATGGTGGCTCTGAGGCATGGCAGGAGGGGGTTGCTGGTATTGCTGCTGCAGAGGATGATGCTGATGGGCAGAAGGGTGCTGGGACTGAGCCTGATGGAGGTAAGAGGGATGGGGTGAATTTTCCTGGGCTGGTTGGTTTTTCAAGATTGCTGCAAAGTCACTATGGCTGCCTCTGCTATTCCCCCGGCGGTGGCGTGGTTTGCTCCGATACCGGCTCTTGCTGCTTGAGGTGGACATTTTGGGACTTCCAGACAAAGGGGATGCAGTGGGAGCCACCTCTGTACTGGGGATACCTTCAGATCTCAACAGATCTGGCCTAGGAGAAAAGAACAGGTTTAGTTTTAGACACATAAACACATTCAAGTTTGGGGAAATGTAGCCCAAGCTCTAAAATATGCTCTTTGAGTTAGCAGTCCCATATACAGGAAGTTATCCATTGGATGTAACAGTGTGCACAAAGATGTATGTTTGATGATGTTATATTACTATATGATTTAAAATAGCAAGAACTTGGACACAACCTAAATGTTCAAATACAGAGGATTTCCTTTATTTTGCCTGGATTTCATTCTGTGTCTCCCTAACCTAGGTATTCAATCCTCTTAAAATTATAATTCTACTCTACAGTGCTCTTGATCTCTTTCTCATAATCCTATGTGTGTACTGGTACCAGTGTGCCAAAGTATGGGCCTGGGTGTGTAAACCTGGGAATCTGTTCAGTGATGGAGTTGCTCAGATCCCTCAGGGGACCATACTGGAAGAAAATCTGCTACCAAAGAAAGGAAACCTCAGGTTAATTAGGCCCAAGACTTTTTTTTTTTAAAAATTATTTTTTCATTTGTTCTAATTAGTTATACATGACAGTAGAATGCACTTTGATACATCATATATAATGGAGTATAATTTCTCATTCTTCTAGGTATATATAATATAGAATCCCACTGGTCATATAGTTATGTATGTACATAGAGTAATAATGTCTGATTCATTCTACTATCCTTCTTACTCTCCCTTCACTCCCCTCTACCTAATCTAAAACAACTCTATTCTTCCCTAGCCCCCCACCCTCCTTATAGTAAATTATCATCAGCATATCAGAGAAAATATTTGGCTTTTGCTTTTTTTGGGTTGGCTTATATTGCTTTTCATGATATTCTACAGCTCCATCCATTTACTGGCAAATGCCATAATTTCATTCTTCTTTATGACTGAGTAATATTCCATTGTATATAATATTAGATCTTAAATTATACTACAGAGCCATAGTAACAAAAACAGCATGGTATTGGTACCAAAAGAGACATGTAAACCAATGGTACAAAATAAAATACACACAGACAAACCCACATAAATACAGTTGATCTCATACTAGACAAAGGCATCAAAAACATTCACTAGAGAAAAGATAACCTATTCAACAAATGGTGCTGGGAAAATTGGAAATCCACATGTAACAAAATGAAATCAAACCCCTATCTCTCACCCTGCATGAAACTCAACTCATGGATCAAAGACTTAGGCACTAGAACAGAGACCCTGCACCTAATAGAAGAAAAGGTAGGCCAGATCTTTACCATGTTGGCCTAGGATCTGACTTCCTAAAGGGCAAGAAGTAAAATCAAGAGGCAATACATGGGATGGATTCACACTAAAAAGCTTCTTCTCAGCAAAGGAAACAATCAATAGTGTGAAGATAGAGCCTACAAAATGGGAGAAAATCTTTACCACATGCACCTCAGATAGAGCATTAATCTCTCTGATTGTATATGCTACTAGTTTACAATAAGGTAAGTAGGGTACTGAGGTCTATCAAAAGTTTTCTGTCCCAGAGTTATGTCCAGCTGGCTAACTTGTACTGCAGAAAGTCATTAGAGTGAGGAGGTTCTGGTCTTTTCATGAGATGAGAGAGCCCTCCCAGGCCTGGGTGGAAGCATCTATTTACACGGGAACTGGCTATGGGGTATTTAAAGGAGAGGTAAAGTGAAAGTATCCAAAGTCAGGGGAGGCTGCTCTTACCAAAGCTGGCAGTGCAAAAATCACAGAATAGCCTAGTTACACTGCTTCACACTTTGCAAAGCACTTTGCCATATATAAAGTGCCTGGTTCCTACTATTACAATGTCCATTTTATAGATAAGGGCACTGAGGATCAAAAGCAGAATGTATAACTTTCACCCAAGGTCTTTGATTCCAAGGCATAGTTCCCATCTCAGGCTTCTTACTCAGCAAAAGAGACAATCAATAATGTGAAGAGAGAGCCTACAGATTGGGAGAAAATCTTTACCACATGCACCTCAGACGAAGCATTAATCTCTAGAATATGTAAAGAACTCAAAAAACTTAACACCAAAAAAACTAATAAACCAATCAATAAATGGGCAAAGGAATTGAACAGATGTTTCACAGAAGATATACAGTTGATCAACAACTATATGAAAAAATGTTCAACATCTCTAGCAATTAGAGAAATGCAAATCAAAACTCCTCTAAGATTTCATCAGAATGGCAATTACCAAGAATACAAGCAACAATAAATGTTGGCGAGGCTATGGGGAGGAAGGTACACTCATACGTTGCTGATGGGAATGCAAAATGGTGCAACCATTATGAAAAGTGGTATGGAGATTCCTCAGAAAACTTGGAATGGAACCACCATTTGACCCAGCTATCCCACTCCTCAGTTTATACCCAAAGAATGAAAATCAGCACAGTACAGTGACACAGCCACATCAATGTTTATAGCAGCTCAACTCACAAAAGCTAAACTATGGAACCAACCTAGGTGTCCTTCAACAGATGAACAGATAAAGAAAATGTGGTATATACATATATGATGGAATATTACACAGCTTTAAAGAAGAATGAAATTATGGCATTTTCAGGTATATGGATGGAGCTAGAGACTATCATGCTAAGTGAAATAAGCCAAACCCAAAAACAAAGACTGAATGTTTTCTCTGATATGTGTATGCTAACTCACAATAAGGGGGTGGATAGGGAAGAACAGAGTTACTTTATATTAGGTAGAGGGGAGTGAAGGGAGAGGAAGGGGTATGGGGTAAGAAGGATAGTAGAGTGACAGACATTATTACCTCATGTACATATATGACTGCATGACCCATGTGATCCTACAATATGTATAATCAGAAAAATAAGAAAATACACTCCATTTACGTATGATCTATCAAAATGTATAAATGCATTCTACTATCATGTACCACTGATTAGAACAAATAAAGACAATTAAATAAAAGTAAACATGGGTTCATATTTTTAAAAGTTAAGGGTTGGGGAGCACTTGCCTAGCATACGAGAGACCCTGGGTTCAATCCCCAGCACAACAACAAAACAAAGAGGTTAAATAGCCCTATTCCCCCCTCTCCCCAGTGCACTCCTTGGTTGTAAAACTGTAGGCAGAACCAAGGCAGTAGGTGGACTTGGTCCCTCATTAGCCAAGAATGAAAAGAAATAATGACCGTGGGATTGCCTTGAGGGTTGTGACAGGTGCCATTTGAAAAGAGTTTCTTCCAATTTGACCAGGAGATAGGGGCGATAAATAAAAGCAAAACTGGCCTTAATCCATGTTGTTACCCATTAATAGTTTGGATTTACATTAGTCCTGCTGTGGTAGAACAGCCATCACTCTGACAGCCTTAGAGTAATTCCTGGTTTGTGTTTTCTCATTACCTTTATTCCTACTGCATTTAGTTCAAATCTCCCTATTGAGTCCACACCCAGGCTTAGGAACATTTCTTTCCTTTACATTAACTTATCTAGGACAGAGTCAATTCTCTATTATTTGGGAGTTTTAAGGCTACACAGACTTTGGTAATAGAAAAGGAGTTAAAAGTATGTCTTTATTTTATTTTATTTTTTTTGGTGCTGGGGATTGAGCCCAAGGTCTAGTCCATCTAAGCATGTAGATTAAGATTAAGAGTAAACCAATAGGGGCTGGGATTCCAGCTCAGTGGTAGAGTACTTGCCTAGCATGTGTGAGGCCCTGAATTCAATCCTCAGTATCCAAAAAGATAAATATATAAAATAAAGGTATTATGCCCATCTACAACTAAAAAAAAAAAAGATTAATAAAAGGCAAATGTGTTGTAAATATTGGAAAGGATGATTTTTTTTAACTATTCAAAATGCTATTTTTTGAACACCTATCATCTGAAAGGTGATGCCACATTATTTAAACTTCACAAAAATCCTATGTACGGTTAGAATAAGGGGGATAATATGGTTAGATATAGGTAATTAGCAAAGCTCCTGCTTTCATTTTTGGTATTGAGTTATTATATTATTAAAAAGAACTAACTAAATGTATAAATAAAAGTAAGCCCTTCACGAACCATTGTGTCACAAATAAAGAATTACAATTAACTCAATTCTGTGTTCTGGGGTCATAAAAATAAAAAGGAACCCCATGTGCTATAATTGTACCCTGTTACCCACAAGGATGCTAGGGTTGGAAGAGGCGGAATGGCATGGCTCAAGTCAGAGAGCTGATGACGCAGGGCTGGGATCTGAACCCAGGCCACCTGGTTCCCACTTCTCTCCTCTATTTAGTACAAGGACAATAACCAGCTATGTCTCTGATAGTAAAAACTAGGTTTCTAGAGTCTAAGCCATTTTCTTTCCCCTTCCTACTCTGTTTTATCTAAAGCCAAGTGTGCTATCAATGAGTTACAGAAGGGGCCACGTCTACCATTCTCTGAGAAGGTGTTTTGGGGAAATCTTCCCATTTCTCTGAATATCATGTGGGAATGGTGTCTCACCGCTTGGTCTGCACCCCAGGTTTGTGAGGCACTCCCTTTCTTTTCATGAGTTTTTCCATGGCATTGGGGTGGATTATTGGACGGACAGGGTGTCGTTTGTAGGTCCCTGGATACTTCTTTTCTACTGCTTGCTCTCGCCTGTAGGATGAAAGAAAAAGCCACAAAGCAGTTAGAGCAGACAGGAAGGATGGGTAGAACGTCTTCACGGGTGAATTCCACCCACAGGTTCTGGCCACACTTAACAAGTAAAGGCTATTTGAATAACAAGGCTAATGATTATAATAAAAATGAAGATACTAAATTTAAATTAACCTGACTTGAATTTCTGCTCTTCAGTTTGCAGACTTAGCTGCTGCCTTTCTCTTCCTTAACACAACACAGTGACCATAGTTCTTATTTTTAGTAGCTGCTGCTCTGGTCAGGATCCCAGGGTGTCTTACCATGATTAGGGATACCTTGAAATATTTTCAGCAGCCACTTTACTTCCCCAGGGGGCAATAAGCTTCCACTTAATCACACCAAGTTCTTGAAATGAACTTGCACCCTCCTCTGAACCACGCAGTAGGGTGATGTAAAAACAAGGCCATGGTCTGGGGTTGTGGCTCAGTGGTAAAGTGCTTGCCTAGCATGTGTGAGGCACTGGGTTTGATTCTCAGCACCACATATAAATAAATGAGTAAAATAAAGGTTCATGAACAACTAAAAAAACTTAAAAAAAAAAAAAAAGCCAGTCCGGAGCACCTTCTCTATAACCAGCACTGCACTGACTCCACTTGTCTATTTGCCTGATCAGGGCAGGGACCTGGACACAGCACTTCCTTGAGGAATGCTGGGTGAATGAATAAAATATCTTCCAGTTCCGAGTGGCAGCAACATGCCAGAGTGGTAATTTCTGTTGACTGACAGACTCAAATCAATAAGGCCCGTCTCTGGTCTTGATACATACTTAATGAGCTCCTTCTCCCGCATTTCTAGCTGCAGCATGATGGCACTCAGTTCCATGTATAAATTATTCGCCCGCTCAAGTTTTCTTTCATAATGTTCACGAATATCCAAAGCATGCCTATCAAAGGAAACACAGGATCAGTGAGGCCAACTAACTTTGGGGAGAACAAAGGTCAGCTCTAATGAAACAAACTGGACAGTTTACTTCAAAAGCATTTGCCCAAGGACACTATTTTTAAAGCTCCCTTGTTTGACACAATGACTCAGATAAGGAGTGGGAGATGAGAAAGCCAAGTTTTCTACTTGGTTTATCACTAGGGGCCCATCCAACTGGATAGAAAACCAGGAGGGGTCTGGGGTTATAGCTCAGTGGTAGAGTGCTTGCCTAGTGTGTATGAGGCACTGGGTTAGATCCTCAGCACCACATATAACTAAATAAAATAAAGGTATGTGCCCATCTATAACAAAAAATGTTCAAAAGAAAAAAAAAGAAAAGCAGATAAAATCAGAATATAATTTGTAGCCTTTATTTGGCACAGGAATATAGTATATTATACCTATATATTAATGGAAATATGAATTTAAAGCCAACTTCACAATCACTTATTTGTACCTATTCATGGCACAGAGTCTATCTTTGTTGCTTTAGTCTAAAGGTTTGGTATCCTCCCATTCATATATTAAAACCTACCCCCCACAGTGATGGTAGTAGGCCTCTTGGAGATGCTGAGATCGTAAGAGTAGAGACTCATTTATGAGATTAGTGCCTTTATAAATGAAGCTCGAGAGAATCCTTTCATCCTCATATCATGAGGACACAGAAAAGGTGCCATCTATGAGGAATGGCTCTTCACCAGACACTGAATTTGCTGGTGCCTGCATCTTGGTCTTCCTCACCTCTAGAACTGTAAGCAATACATTTCTTTTGTTTATAAATTATCATGTCTAAGGTAGTTTTGTTATAGCAATTGAACTATCTTAAGACAGTGGCTGTCTATGTGCATGACTTCCATCCTTAACAGATTATAAGCATCTCAAAGACCTGGAGGTAGGAAGAGGTAGAGGAAGAGAGATTAGCCAACCTGAGCTCTTCTCTGCGCCTCCGAATCAGCTCTTCATCTAAGCGGTGTATACAAGTTCCTTCACTTTTGATCTTCTCAAAGTGTTTTTTCACTTCTTCTCTCCATTCAGCCTGGGTGAGAAAAACTTGATTTTGTTAGAATTCTCAGTGTTTCAATCCCTGGCATAACCAAAGACAGGATCAGGCACAAGGGATTTTGCCTGCATGCTTCTATAAGCTTTTGTTGCTTTTTCTACATGCTTCCTGTATGAACCTTATTCAGAATAGGTGCTCAAGAAATATTAGTTGGTTGATAGTAAAATACCTCATGCTAACTGTATTTGCATGCCCCTCCCCATATTCTGTATATCTACACTAGTATATAATGCTGTCTCTTTCCCAATTTCCCTGCAGCAATGACCACCAGAAACAACATAGCTGACACACTGGCCATCACTTCTGGAACAAAAGAGCTCAATTTAAGTCAATACGGTGGCTGAGAGTCTGGCCAGAAAGAACAAGCCCTGATAACCACATGGGTACATGAATGTGTCTGTGAGAAAATGATCATCCTTATAACTGGTACCAGAATTCCTTCTGTGCTTTGTTTAGAAAAATACCTTGAAAAAATATTTGCAGACAATCCCATGGCATACACAGCAGAAGATGAGAATAAACATATGGGAAATTATACAAAAATTGGGAATTGAGGGGAAAAAACAAAAAGAGGAGGAGGAGGAGGAGAAGGAGGGAGAAGGTGTAGCCAAACAATTTAGTAGTCTAACAAATGTTTAGGACAAGGCCTGGATGTCTGATATGGGATGTAAGTTGTTCAGAATTAAACCACTTCCATTTCCCACAATGCCAGTAAGGTCTCTGGCATTCACCCTGGCTTTGGATTAGTGTTTTTGTTGTTTGTTTTCTTAAATCAAGTGCTGAATTTCACATTTCAGTCAATGACAGGACAAACATAAAGGAACAACCACAGGATGACAGAAGAGGGGGCCAAGAATTTTAGGAAGGCAAAGCTAGACTGGCCATGAAATTAAAAATCTGCCAGGAATTCACAGAAGTGTGAGAGTGGACACTGGATTTTTCACAGGACTTTTATCTTTCCAGTCAATTTTATCTAAACATCTGCTGATATATGTTCTCCAGGTAGTTTCTAGAGAACAATTAATAGTTTATTTTACATGTAGTCTACCATCCCCAGAAGCTAATGAGAATAAGGTAACTTTTAGTGAAAGCTAGATGTGTAACTAACTGTCTCTAATTGTATAATATTCTCTTAGAACTATTCTATTTCCTTCAAATATATGTTTAAAAGTAAATCTTTGGACTGTATGTAGTTCCATTTTTAATTGGTTGAGGAATGCCCATACTGTTTTCCATATCAACTGTACAGTTTGCAGTGTATACAAGGCTCTGATTTTTCCATGTCTTCACCAACACTTACTGTCTTTTTTCCTTGATAATAGTAATCCCATTTCTGGTTATTCTTCAAGTATTTTTTTTGTACTGGGGATTGAATCCAGGGGTGCTTTACCACTGAGTTACATCCCCAGCCTTCTTTATTTTATAAGTTTTTAAAATTTTGAGATAGAATATTACTAAGTTGCTAAGGGTGGTTTCAAACTTGTGATCCCTGTACCTCAGCCTCCTGAGTCACTGGGACCAACTCTATCCAAAAGAATTGAAATCAGATCTTGAACAGCTATGATCTCTGCTATGTTCTTAGCACTATTCACAATTACCAAGATGTGGAAACAACCTAATGTCCATCAATGGATGAGTGGATAAAGAATATGTGGTATATACATACAATGGAATATCATTCAGCCTTTAAAAAGAAGGAAATGCTGTAACATGTGATAACATGGATGAAACTTGAAGACATTAATTGAAAAAAATCAGGTGTGAAAGGACAAAAAACTGTACGATTCCACTTGCACAAGGTATTTGGAATGAATTCTTAGAAGTAGAGAGTGGAATGATGGTTGCTGGGGAAAGGGTGCAGAAATGGAGAACTGCTAACTGAATGGTTATATAAAATTTCAGTTATGCAAGACGAGAAAGTTCTAGAGATATACTGTACAACATTGGTCTATAGTTAACATACTTTACACTTAAAATCTGTCAAGAGGGTAGATCTCATGTTAAGTGATCTTACCACAATAAAAAAAATCTGAGTCATAGGAAAAATTACGTTTAAGTTACTATGAATTGTTTTCCCCAAATTATCTGTTTACATTAGTTTTTAAAATTTTTTTTTAGATGTTGATAGACCTTTATTTTACTCATTTATTTGTATGTGGTGCTGAGAATCGAACCCAGTGCCTCACACATGCTAGGCAAGCTCTCAACCACTGAGCCACAACCCCAGACCCTACATCAATTTTTATATAGGAAATAATAAAATCATTTAGAAAACGATCATCCTGCTTGCTTATTTACAATATACTAGGTTTTCTCTGTATGTTGACTATTGGAGAGGGATTTCGGCAGCTGGTTGACTTTCACTGAGCAGGCACCAAACCTGCTCAGTGTCCTTAGGAAGCCAGGATCAAGAATACACTATTCCATAAGAGTCTTTGACATCATTTATACAGTATATGAAGGTTCAGTGAAGCCCCAGGTAATGCTTCTCTCTGAATCATCAGTCATAGCCATGAGTAGGAACTGCATTTCAACTTTAGGAGGTCAAAGAATGATAAACAAGAACTTTCAGAACAAATAAAGGTACAGGAGAGGGTCAGAGTTAGGCCTGGAAACATCCTCTTTTGTGCAAAAACAAAAATACATTACATAAAAAAGTTACCAAGAAAAGAAATATCTCCCTCTGGTGGTAAGGAATCAGATATTACAGGTCAGCTTTTAATTCTAGAGGAAATAAACCTCCTGAAATCTTGCTTGTCATTATGGGAAATTTAAAGAGAACCTTCTAAAGCTTGAAATCTGTAAGAAACTAGATTTCTGCAAGGAGATACCCTCCTGTAAGGAGGGATCAAGATGTACAGGAAAACACCTGAAACTGACAAATAATGCATTTTCCTCAAAGGCATCATATTCCTGGTAGAAAATAATTTGGAATTCCATCAGATACACTTAGAATCTTTGTGTTAACAGGAGTTCCAATTTGACTGAGTCTGCCATTCAGACCTATCTGGCATATTTGAAGGACTGGAGGGTGGGCCAGAAGCCAATTTGCAGAGACTGAGGAGCTGCTGAGAGAGGGAAGAGTGTGTGTGAGCTTGACCTCTAACAAAGCCACTGTCACAGAAGTGGATGGGACATTTCCCATTGTTTCACTAACATCCTGTAAAACATCAGGCCACAGCCACCTTTCACAGAGTGAAAGGAAGAGCTCATGGCATAAACAGAACCATGTGCGGCTTTGGAATCCTGGGAACTCCAGAGCTCTGCTGTAGCAGAGGACAGCAGCTCCAGAGGATGATGGCAGTTCCTTAAGGATATGGCAACATCCACTGGATGGCAACTGGGGATACAATACTATAGCAGAAAACAGGGAGGACTCGCCAATATGGAAAAGCCCAGCTGTGCCAGGAGGGAGATGGCTGTGTTTAGTCAGAGTTAGTGAAAAGGACAGCAGATGACAATGTGAGGCTATTTGAGATCTCACCTCCTTCCTGGGGACTCCCTGAAAATGCAAGTGAGTGTGTAGGTGTGGAAGGGGGGGAGTGCTTAACAAGTCCTGTGTTAAGGGAACAATCAAGTGAAACTTGGATTACTATCACTAATGATACCCTTTACGTCCCAGAGAAGGCCTAGGGAAATCTGTGACATTTAGAGGGTTTCTATCTTTTCCAGTCTTCTGGTTATTCAGTAGATTGAAGCTCTTGTACCAAAAAATGATTATATTTATCTCCCATAATATAGATGTCAAAATTAAGTTGAAAAAACAGATGAATGGATAGAATGTGGTATTACACAATGGAATATTCTTCAACTATAAAAAATAATCAAGTTCTGACAAATGCTACAATATAAGTGAACCTTGAAAACATGCTAAGTGAAACAAGCCCCACACTAAGTACAAATATTTTATGATTTCACTTAAGTGAAATATCTAGAATAGGCAAATTCATAGAGACTGAAAGTAGAATAGAGATTATCAGGGGTCAGAGGAGGGAAAGGGTGTTACTGCTTAATGGGGTGATGAAAATTTTTGGAAATAGTAGTGACCATTTACAACATTGTGAGTTTAATGAAGAAAGCCACTGAATTATACACTTAACCTGGCTAAAATGGTAAATTTTATACTATATTTATTTTACCATCATTTTTATAAAGGAAGAAAAAAGTTGAGCCAATTCCAGCTGAGTTCAAGAAACAAAGAAGTAAGATGCTGGGGGCTTAGGAGTGGGAATCATAGACTCTGAATCAGAAAAGCCTTAGACAGCATCCAATCCAGTCCTTCACTAGCACTTGATTCCTCCTTACTGCATCCCCAGTATGAGTACATAGCCTGGGCACCTACTCGCTCAATTGTTTCACTAATAGGCAGCACAGGCTAGCCCTGTGACAAGTGCAGCATCTCTTTAACTCTCAATGCCTGAATCTCTGGGTGGTTACAGTGTGGTATGGTTTGGATCTGGAATGTCCCCAAAGTCTCATGTGTTCAGAGGTGGAGCTTTTGGTCAGCAATTACATCATGAGGGCTCTGAGCTCATCAGTGGATTAGTCCACTGATGGCTGAATAGACTACTGGGAGGTGGGGCTTAGTGGGAGGAAGGTCACTGGGGGTGTGCCCCAGAAGCCTTGTCTTCTCTCTGGCACTCTTATCTCTCTCTCTGCTTCCTGGCTGCCATGAGCTGAGCAGCTTTCCTTTGCCACATCCTTCTTCCATGCTGTTCTGCCTTGCCTCAGGCTCAGAGCTGTGGAGTTGGCTAACCATGGACTGAGTTGTTTTTGTCCAATATTTTGGTCATATCAACAAAAAACTGACTAACACACAGTGGCTCTCAAGAGGAGGCAAGAATGATGCAAAAGCAGAGGCTAGTGCGAGAGTTCAGAAGCTGAGCACATTGAGCAGCCAGGATGTGGGACAAGGCTGTTTTCTAAAGACTCAAATGAAATGCAGTTGAATACCAGGAGCAATTGCCTCCTTTGAGAAGCAGGTGATTGTCTGGGAATGAAGTAACAGCCTTGGCAGAATCTAAAATTGTGCTGAAATTGGTTGCTTTGTCATCTCTTCTATATGCACAGCATCTTTACACACGTGCTGCTGCTGAGAAACAGATGCAGCCCCTTTTCTCAGGAAGGGCTCAGCTGGACACGTGGCAGCATTCCTGACTGACAGTTTTGGTGGAAGGTGCAGATCAGGAGCTAATAACCACTGATTGAGAATGACACCGAGAACATCTTGTCAGCAGGTGGGAGGAGGCGAGGCCTCAAGTATAATACTGCTCTAGCAAGAGCAAAGCCCTGTGTGTACGAAACAACCGTCTCTTCCCTATGGGGGCAGGATAAAGTCAAAACACAATTACTAGGAGTTTTTTTTTAGCTGCCATCTATTCATCTCAGGAGTTCATCAGAAAAAGCACCCAGAAGGTAACAACTCAAAGAATGCTTATTTTGTATGGCTTTGCAGGAGGTGAATAACATTTTACAATCAACTAGTTCTTAATAGTTTACACTGCACCTGCATTTTAATCTTTTCATTTGATTCTCACTGAAACTCCCTAAGAGAAAATACAATTATCTTCATTGTTTGGATGAGTAAGCTGAGGTTTAGAAAATTTGGTGACTTATTCAAGGTCACATAGTATAAAGTGATAGGACAGGGATAGATTCAATGTCCATTGCTTTTCCTAGTAACTCACTAGCCAGTTCATAAATAATGTATTATCTATCATTAGTCAGAGATAGTCTCAATTTCAGACCAAGAGACATATCAGCTTATAAATACCTGAAAAAAAAAATCTTGAAACTAGCAAGAATAGCAGATTTGGGGTTGTTGAGGGAGAAGTGAAATTTTATGTTGGGAGAAAAATGTGAATGAATTAATAAATATTAAAAGTGCTATTACGGTCTGACTGTTTCTATCTCCCTGACTCCAAATTCATATGTTGAAATCTTAACTCCCAAAGTAAGGTATTAGGAGATGGGGTCCTTTGGGGCGGTGCTTAGGTCATGAGGGCTTACCTATTTTTAGTGGGATAAGTATGCTCAGAAAGCAGGCACAAGAGAGCTTGTTCACACTTTGCATGTGAGGACACAGTGAGATGGCATCATCAGTGAACCAGAACTTGGGCCCTTAACAGACCCCAAATCTTCTGGTGTTTTTTTTTTTTTTAAATATATGCTTTATAGATGTTGACAGACTTTTATTTTATTCATTTTATTTATATGTGGTGCCGAGGATCGAACCCAGTGCCTCACACATGCTAAGCAAGCGCTCTACCACTGAGCCACAACCCTAGCCCCTCTGTTGGTGTTTTGAACTTGATCTTGAACTTCCCAGACTAAGAACTATGGGAAATAAATTTCTGTTGTTTATCAGCCACCCAATCTGTGATATTTTGTTATAGCAGCCCAAACTAAGGCAATGTACTACATTTTCTCCTCTCCTATTTCCTACCAAAAGAACTTTTCCTGAGCTCAGTGTGGACACTTCATGCTTTGGGTATCTCAATAATAAAGTAAGTTGGCCCATTAAGGATACTGACTGTTGGTACTTAGTTGCTCAAGTTGGTCTAGCTTCAGAGGGGTATTTAGGGAGAACTTCAGTAAAATCTGTTTAGAATTTGAAGTTTTCCAAATATATACAATGGAACTGACTGTCTCAATGGCTTGTCCACTTAAGAGTACTTTAAATTTTTTTAAAAAATTGGGACATGCAGTTTCATTGTAAAAGAAGCAAAGCTATGACTGCAATCATAGGGTAAGGTTCGAAAGATTTACTAGAGAGTTACAAATATCATTCTCTTTCATTTCACAAAAAGATTAAGTCTTTTCTGAATACCAGAAAAGGACATTTGAAAGATTTCTTATCCAGTGCCTCATTCCTGCATGTATCTGAATAGACTGGTTTTAATAATTCTAAGGGAATTTATCTGAATACATATCAAAGAATACATGAACTGTCAAGAAGTCAACCTCTTAATCATTTTACTTTCTCTAAAACAAACACTTTACATAATAATTTCTTAGAAACACTAAAAAACTGTAGGGGCAAGTCTGATTATTTAAAGACACAGCTTTAGGGAAAGTTAAGTTCATGGATCATAGAGAATGTGTCAGAACTTTGACTAACAGGACAAGACTCTGATTTATTATTCCTCAGAAACCACAAAAACAAGCCCATGTTAGCCTTCTAAAGGATTAGAGGCCATGTGGAGGAGAACCGAGGTGCTCCAAGCAAACAGTCAGCGTATCCCCACACTTGTGAATAAGTCCGTCTAGAGCTAGCCAGCCTCTTGGCTGATCTGGTAACTGACTGCAGACATGTGAATGAGCCCAAAGGCAGCAGAAGAATCCCCTAACACAATTGCCATCCCACAGAATGGAGATCTAAATAAATGCTTATGGTTTTAAACCATGAGTTTTGGGAAGGTTTTAGTACAGTGAAGGCAAACAGATACATTAAATTATATTTTATTACCTGGCTACCACAGGTAACACACAGAATTAGAGAAAAGGTTTTCTCTGGGTTTAATTGTATCATGGGATAGTTCTGGTATTCAATCTTTTTCCTCTGTATTTCAGCTTCTCTGCTTCAAGGAAAGCAATGCTTTCATGAAGGTCAGCCATGATTCCAATTCAAATGGAGGTACATTATATATTTTGCATCCTCCTTTCTTCTTTTTTCTTCAACAATTTTATCAGAACCCAGTACAACATTCAAATATATGTTTTTTTCAAATGAGATAATGTACTTCAAGTCCTTAACAAACTCCCAAATGCCATGTGTGAAGAATCATAATTGTTTAACAATGAATAGTGATTTAATTGTTATAAGAATGACAATGGCCTCCTTCTAAGAGTTACCTTTTTCCTTAAGAGTTCCCTGTCTGTTCAGTAGCATCTGTTAGAAAGTTTCTGAACTTACCTGAGACTTAAAGTAAGTTTCCTGTGGGGTGGCAAGTACATCTGCAGAAGCGATGTCTAAATGCATGAGTGTCTGCCGAAAAGAAGGTCGGTTGCGAGGTTTACTTTGCCTAAAAGTAAAAAAGACAGCTTGTGCATCTCAGAAGTTGTGTCCAGGAAGATAAAGATTTTATTTTACTTAGTGAAATATAATTTTTTACTCCAAAATGGCTCTATCACAGATAGTTTTGATGTACTGAAGGGCAAACAGAGAAGGCAATTTGAAGATACCTCTATGGATGAAATGGAAACTTAGGAGCAGTGGCCTATTTGGTAACAGTCCATTAGGACTGGTGAAGTATTAATAGCTTTCATTAACTAAAGCCTACTATTTCAAGATATCACACCAATTTCTTCACTTATAAATCTTAATTAATCACAACACAACTCCATGAGGAAGGGCTCTCTCTACAAGAAAACAGATAGTTGGATGATAGGCCCCAAAGTAAACAGAAAAAGGCAGGGCCAGCATTTGAAATCAAGGGTGTCAAACTCCAAGGCTCTAGTCTTTCCACTGCCAGGTGGCCAACTCCAAATACACATTACACACTTCCTTGCTTGTTTTAGAGAAGTTCTATTACGCCTTTGAAGAAGAAAGTAAAAGAGAATATTGGAAGAAATGTATTTCTTACCATGTCTGTTTCATAAGGATTTTGAATCCATCAGGGCAAGTAGAAGGAACTGGAAGGTGCAGGCTATTGCTTCCAACACCCCAAATAATGGCTGATGAATCTACATCTTTGTAGGGGATCTCTCCTGTCAGCAGCTCCCACAGCACCACTCCAAAAGACCTACATAGTAGTACCAGGAACATGTACAGATGGCATTTCAGAAAGACTGGTTCATATTTTAATTTTTAATTAATTTTCAGTCAAATTAGTGTATATATATATATATATATATATATTCAGTTTAAAAATTAGAATGCTATTATTAAAAACCAGAAAAATTGGGGAGATTTCTGAAGAAAAAAATCAAGTGAAAGGTAACCAACACTTCCAGATATTAAGACATTATAAAGTCTCAATAATTAACTCTGGTGAATGAATAGACAAACAGACTAATGGACTGGAATTGAAATCTAGTAATTAACCAAATACATTCAAGAGCTGAACATATAAAAGAAGTGGCATCACAAACTAGTGGGAAAATTGATTAGTTAATAATAATAATTGCTGTTGGGACAACTGGGAGAAAATTTAAATTTATTCTTCACCATATAAGAAGGTAAATTCTAAATGAATTTTAAATGCAAAAAAAAATGAAACAATAAAAACTCTAAAAGAAAACATTTTTTTTTTGTTTGTTTTTTCAATCTTAAGAGTGATGAAGGCTTTTCTTTTTTTGGTACCAGGGATTGAACTCAGGGGCACTTGACTACTAAGCCACATCCCCAGCCCTATCCTATACTTTATTTAGAGACAGGGTTTCACTGAGTTACTTAGCACCTCAACGTTGCTGAGGTTGGCTTTGAACTCAAGATCTTCCTGCCTCACCTCCCAAACTGCTGGGATTACAGGTGTGTGCCACCACGCCTGGCTGATGAAGGCTTTTCTAACCATGATATCTAGAAGCCAAATTTTTTTGGCATGAGAAAAAAATGCTATAAGCAAAATAACAAAATGTAAAAAGAATTTGCAATTCATCTATACAAAAGGCAAATCTCCTTAACATATAAAAGGCTCATAAATTGATAAGAACAAAGATCAGAAATCTGAGCAAAGGATGTCAATAGTTCACAAATAAGAAATTATGAATGACTCTTAAACATACAAAAAATATACAACCTTACTTATAATAACAGGGATGCAAATGAAAACTGCTTCTAAGATGCTATTTTTGACTTACATAATAGTTAAAAGTAAAAAATGTAGAATATTTTGTTGAAAAAACACTCTTATACATTTCTGGTTGGAACATGAATTGGTATAATCCCTAAGGAGGACATTTTGGTAACTATCAAAATTATGAATACTCTATTTTATCCCATTTACACTGATGCTATGTGCAATTTTAACATATGCTATTATTTTCTTAAAGCCTAAAAGTTTCCAGTAGCCAATTTTAATGGTGAGAGAAAAATGCAATTACAGGGAAAATAAGGCTAAAAGTAAGGGCTTATGACCTCAGAGGAAATGTTGATAAAGATTAAAAAATAAAAGCATAGTCCACAGGAGTTATTCAATAAAAAGGCAAATAGCCTTACACACTTTAAACAGATATAGAGCACAAACTGTATCACTACAAAGTACATTACAAATATGTGTAATGACAAATGGGAATCATCGAGAATAGTTTTTTTTTTTTCTTTTCTTCTGGTACTGGGGATTGAACCTAGGGTTGCTCTACCACTGAGTTAAATCCCCAATCCCCACCACCTGTTTTTGTTTTGAGACAGGATCTTATATGTCACCATGCCTGGATTTATAATAGGTCAGTATTGTTTAATGTATTTTACTCAAAAAGGTGAGAATTATGCAATACATTTCAAGAAGAATATACTAAATGGTCATTTGAAGTAAACTTTTAGTTTTCCTGAAAGATCAGCATATTTTCTGAGGATCCCCAAAACTGATGACTTACTAAGTGGATATTCATCCTAATTCCTCTTCTGATCCTTCCCACCATATAGCATCATCACTCACCATATATCGACTTTTTCAGAGACAGGTTCATTCCGTATCACTTCTGGTGCCATCCATGCAACCGTGCCAGCAAAAGACATCTTGGTACTTTTATCGCTGAGTTCCTTAGATGTACCAAAATCTGAAATTTTTACTGCATCTGTATGAGTCACTAAAACACTTCAAAGAGAAATAAAGAAAACATCCAGATCATTAATAGCAATGAAAACCATGACTCTAAATGGCAATTAGAGATTTTGTTTGCTGCCTCCTGTAGAGTTCAACTTGCAATTTCCAGTGTGACCCAGGCATTAGCTACACCCTGGAAATAGCAACCATGAGGCACTTAGCAGAGTAGGCTTTTAATGCCCAGTATTTTTTAAGAGTTCAAATGCAATTTTTTTTATTTGTTCTAATTAGTTAGACATGACAGTAGAATGCATTCTGACACATCATATGTAAATGGAGTACAATTTATCATTCTTCTGGTTGTACATGATATAGGATCACACTGGTCGTGTGGTCATATATGTACATAGGGTATTAATGTTTAATTCATTCTACTATCCTCACAACGCCTAGTTTTATCCCGCCTCCACCATTTGCTAACTTTGCTAAGTTACTTTTTTTTAAAAAAATAGATTTTAGAACACTTCTTTAAATCTTATTTTTAGATGTTTATGATAGACATTTATTTTATTCATTTATTTATATGTGGTGCTGAGAATCAAACCCACTGCCTCACACATGCTAGGCAAGCACTCTACCAATGAGCCACAACCCCAGCCCCGCCAAATTACTTTTAAACCAGTTTTCTAATCTATAAAATGGAGACAATTCAGGTCTCAATATCTTATCCACAATTCAGAAAGGTAAAAGGTCTAAAAATGGTTTGTAAATACTTTTCACATGTACAAGGCAAACTCATTTTATTCCATTTTGTGTGAATTTCATAGATTTTGCCACAGATATATTAATGCAGCTGATTATAGGGAGCTCCTCTGGACTTCTCTGGATGTGTAAGGTTATGCCCTATATTATCTTTCTGAAATCATCTGGCTCCATGAGTCATGGATAAGAGATTATGGGCCTGTAATAATTATCCCACAGAATTTTCACTTGAATTAAATGAGCTTAGATACATAAAACTCCAGTATTCAATATTTTTGGTTTCCCCCCTTGCCAGTCTGTCAACCCACTAAGGAAAACACTCCTTTTAAAACATTATTTAAATAATGGCCAATTGTGTTATGCATGGGGGGAAATGCATGACACTAGGGATTCATTACATTAAAAGACTCATATGAATGCTGGGATTTCACTATTGCTGAAAAGGAAAAGCAGGAATAAATACAAGCTTAAGTAGCTTCCACCCAAGTCATGTTTTATTTTTCACAGAACTTTTCTGAAATGCGTCCTGTGGCAGATGCTTTTGCTTGCCTTAAAGGTGAATACAGCCAAAGTATTGGCAGCCTCCCACACTTGAAAAAGCCTGCTCACAACTTTAGAATGTTAAGGGACCTATTTTTAAAGATAAGAGGCTTACCGTTTGTGAAATCATACATGTACATAGGGTAATGATGTTTGTCTCATTCCATTATCTTTCCTTCCCCCCACCCCTTCCCCACCCCTTATTTCCCTCTACACAAGCCATCCTTCCTCCATTCTTCCCTTACTCCTCCTCCCATTATGTATCATCATCCACTTATCAGAGAAAACATTCAGCCTTTGCTTTTGGGGATTGGCTTACCTCACTTAGCATGATATTCTCCAACTCCATTCATTTACCTGCAAATGCCATAATTTTATTCTTCTTTATGACTGAATAATATTCCATGTGTATATATACCATAGTTTCTTTATCCATTCATCTACTGAAGGGCATCTAGGTTGGTTCCACAACCTAGCTACTGTGAATTGAGCTGCTATAAATATTGATGTGGCTGCATCACTGTAGTATGCTGATTTTTTTTTTCTAGTACTGGGGATTGAACTCAGGGGCACTCCAACACTGAGCCACATCCCCAGCCCTATTTTGTATTTTATTTAGAGACAAGGTCTCACTGAGTTGCTTAGGGCCTCGCTAAATTGCTGAGGCTGGCTTTGAACTCGTGATCCTCCTGTCTCAGCCTCCTGAGCCACTGGGATTACAGGCGTGCGCCACTGCGCCCAGCTAGTATGCTGATTTTAAGTCCTTTGGGTATAGGCCAGGAAGTGGGATAGCTGGGTCAAATGGTGGTTCCATTCCAAATTTTCTGAGGAATTGCCATACTGCTTTCCAGAGTGGCTGCACCAATTTGCAATTCCACAAGGTGTGTATGAGTGTACCTTTTTCCCCACATCCTCGCCAACACCTATTGTTGCTTGTATTCTTGACAATAGCCATTCTGATTGGGGTGAGATGAAATCTTAGGGTAGTTTTGATTTGCATTTCTCTTATTACTAGAGATGTTGAACATTTTTTCACATATCTGTTGATTGCTTGTAGATCACTTCTGTGAAGTGTCTGCTCAATTCCTTACCCCATTTATTGATTGGGTTATTTGTATTCTTGGTGTAAAGTTTTTTGAGTTCTTTATAAATTCTTGAGATTAGTGCTCTATCTGAAGTGCATGAAATGAAAAGTTGTATCTCATTTGTATACAATGAATCAAAAAATAAAAAAAGTAAAATAAGAAAATGTGGAGTTGGAGAATATCATGCTAAGCGAGGTAAGTTAATCCTTCAAAACCAAAGTCCAAATGTTTTCTCTGTTAAGTGGATGCTGATCCATAATGGGGGAGGGCAAGGAAGAATGGAGGAACTTTGGACTAGGCAGAGGGAAGTGAGGGGAAGCGCAGGGGGGAGAGGGGTAAGAAGGATAGTAGAGGGAAACAGACATTATTACCTCATGTACATGTATGACTGCCTGACTGCTGTGACCCTACAATACGTACAATCAGAAAAATGAGAAATTACACTCCACTTATGTATGATTTATCAAAATGTATAAGTGCCTTCTATCATGTACAATTAATTAGAACAAATAAAAATTTTTTAAAAAGATAAGAGGCTTAATAATCAAATAGCATCAGACTCAAGGAGGCTAGAAAACAGAAAACTTCTGAATCCATTCCTGCCCTTCTCATCTGAACCAAGGACTTCACATTTGCCCACCTCCACCTGCAACGCCAAGTGACTCGCTATGTACTCCACAGCTTTGTGCTTACAGTTGCTCTGGAATACCTCTATCCACATCCTACCCTTGGTTTTGCACCGGATATGTAAAATTTACATAATTTAGGAGTTTTGATTTTATAGTGTTGGTATTAGTGATAATGCATGTAGATTAAAATATTATGAGATATCTGAAATAATCAGAGCATTGATAGTGTCATATACCATGAAATTCAAAAAAGATGATAAGCCCCTAGGAACAGAAACACTGTAGGAACTTCCTCTTCTGCCTCAGTTGGTATGAGAGGAGCGAATGGATTTGGGAGGAGATTAGTGATGATGTAACACTGAAACTTTTCTGAAATCTGAGACAAAGTTGGGGACACACAGACTACAGATTTAATTTTGGTAGTGAAATCTTTCCTTACAACAAGCCAGGTTGATCTTCATCATCTTGAAGTTCACTTGAAACCCAAAGAGGCTTTAGCCTTAGGGGTTGGGGGTGGTATTATTAATGGATGAGCAACTTACTACTCTAACCTTTAATTCTCAAGGAGAACAGGTTGGTTTCAAGGGATCATTTGAGGATGCCTTTGGCAAGTATTTTTGTTTTGAATTGTAGATGACCACAATACCTTTATTTACTTTTATGTGGTGTTGAGGACCGAACCCAGGCCTCACATATGCTAGGCAATCGCTCTACCACTGAGCTACAACCCCAGCCTTGTTGGCAAGTATTTTGTATATTTTATGGGTATGTAGGGGATGATCAATGCAACAGATTATGTTAAGAATATGAACAGAAGGAATGAACACTATATAGTAGTGTTTATTTTTTTTAAATTTTTTTTTTGCGGTGCTGGGGATTGAACCCAGGGCCTGTGCAAGCAAGGCAGGCACTCTAGCAACTGAGCTATATCCCCAGCCCCTTATAGTAGTGTTTATTTGCAAGAAAAAGAAGCACTTTGTTCAGCAAACTAACCACTGTAATAAACATTGCTGAGAAGGACAGTGATAAATAAGAGTGACCTTAATTATTTAATCAAGAACTGATTTTATCTTTCACTGGAGAAGAGGCAGGAGTCCTTATGAATCCCTTATCTGCACATAATGAGGTAGGACATTGTAGTCTGGTTCAAAAGTTCTAGGTTCAAATCCTAGTCCCATAACTTTGGGCTGAGGCCCACTTTCTCTTACATAAAAAAATATGATATTATCCCATCTATCATACACAGTTTTTGCCAGGGTCAAAGATGTGATAATGGCTATAAAACATGTTGTAGGGCTGGAGATGTAGCTCAGTTGGTAGCATGTTTGCCTTGCAAGCAGAAGGCCCTGGGTTCAATCCTCAGCACTGCGGGGGGAAAAAAGAAATGCTATAAACTAATAAAGCACTATGCAAATTATGTTTTTGAAAAGAGATTTAGTCTTTCTGCTTCTGTAAACCAAAATCTGACGAGAAATAATAAAAACAATATTTAAAAGTTGGAGCTACATAGACATATACAATTTTATTCATTCCTTTCTTTCCTTCAAGAAATTTGGAGAGTTGAATAAACACTTAAGTGATTATTGGTTACCAAGGAATCATTTGGAAATCAGAGATTAATAGATATAGTTCTGCTTTACTTAAATAACATTTTTTCTTATGGCCACTTCGTAACTTGTATGGTTTATTTTCCCTTTGTTTATACTCTCAGAAGTTCAATGCCAAAAGTCTTCCTCAAACAACTGTACAGAATCCTATATGATACTTTTTTTTTTTTTTTTTTTTTTTTTTTAGTAGTGGGGATTGAAGCAGGGGTGCTTTTCCACAGAACTGTATCCCAAGCCATCTTTTATTTTGAGACAAGATCTTGCTAAGTTGCTCAGGCTGGCCTCAAACTTGCAATCCTCTTGCCTCAGGCTCCAGAGTAGCTGGGCTCATAGGTGTGTGCCATTGCATCTGGTTTATGGCATACATTTTGTGAACAAATTCTGGTACTAATGCTTTTATGTTCTCTTTGCCTCTGTTTCTTATCATCCATTTTTATCCTATCATATGCATTTATGAAACTAAGTTTATTTTTTATTTTTTTAGCCAGGTGCAGTGGAATTGCACACCTGCAATTCCAGCTACTCAGGATGATGAAGCAGGAGTATCAGAAACTTGAGGCCAGCCTGGGAAATTAGGCAAGATCCTGCCTCAAAGTAAAAAATAAAAAGAGCTGGGGATATAGCTCAGTGATAGAATGCCCCTGGGTTGAGTCCCCAGTACTGCAATCAATCAATCAATATATAAAACAGTAGGAGGACAACAAACCAAGCCTTTGGTGGGGAAGTTTGGCATTAATTATTGGAGATAATAGAAGCTAACTACTTCACATAATAATGAATTTTATTGTACAGTTGTATGATTTAAAAGCAACAAAAAGGGGAAACTAGTGTCAGGTACCTGGATATCTACCACATAGGTAAGTAAGTAGCTCATCAATAATCCAAAAGTTATGCAAATAGAATTACCTGCTGTGCTGACTTTAATCTGAACTCAAAGTATGATGACTGAAAACTTCAACTATAGTTGATAAAAATTCCTTATTTCAAAAACCAAACCAAACCAAACCAAACCAAACCAAACCAAACCAAACCAA
>JAJEJO010000336.1:149830-185671 GCA_020662805.1 Glaucomys volans | reverse complement strand
AAACCAAACCAAACCAAACCAAACCAAACCAAACCAAACCAAACCAAACCAAACCAAATAGATGAAAAATTAGCTCCAAAACTCACTTAGGTGATTTGAGATCACGATGAATAATTTTATGGAGGTGCAAATAATTCATTCCACTTGCAATTCCTGTGGACCAGTCTACTAGCAATCGAGGTGTGATCTTCCTGCCAGCTCGCAGGACTTCATAAAGTTGTCCGTGGGCACAGTATTCCATGATGATACAATAACACGGGGCCTGAGTACAAACACCCCTTCCAAGATAAACAAACACGTATGTAAATACACACATACATACACATACATGTGCATATACATTTATATTTTGATATTTGAAAAGAAAAATTCATATTCAATTAATTTAAAAGATGCATAGAGTTAATAGTTCCTAATTCTTTAGCATTAAAATCTCTCTAGTCTACAGGTTTGTCTATTATGCATGTAGACAATTTTTGTTTTGTTCTTGTCACTCTAGATATCTATAGGCTGCATTGTGTCTGGTAGTTTCATGTGGGACCTTTCCACTCTGGGACAAAGAGCACCCTTTTCTGAGGCTTATATAGGCTGGATACTGTGTTATTTTAGATAGTTAAGAATAGCAACATATCTTTGATTGTTAAGAATAAAAATACCTTCATGTTAAAGTAGAGGGTATTAAAAGTAGGGAACTGAGAATTCAAACAAATTATTTTTATTATTACTTAATGAATTTTATTACTTGAATTTAAAATAACTAATGAGTCAATTTTTTGTTTTATAAAATCTGAAAAGCATGTTTAGAATAAAAGTTACATTATATAACACATTATACATTTATGCAGACTATATTTCCATCTTCCATGAAACCTTTTCTGATTATTCCAATCCAAAAAGATCTTTCCCTTCTCTAAGTTCCTATAATTTATAGCAGTCATGAATTTTTTTATATGCAATTTTTCTCTGCTCATAGAGATTATAGACTCCTTGAAGGGAAAGGTCTTCAAATTCTTTTTTTTCTCCTACAAGGCTTGGAAGTTCAGAGCAAGTCCTTGATAAATATTTCTTGACTTCACCTCGACATTCATAGCTGAAGACAGCCTTCATGTAACATGTGTAGAGGCATGGAGTAGCAGGAAGGATGCCATCAGGGAAGAATGTCTTTTATTTTTCAGACGTTGTTTATATGTTTGTCTTATTTAATATCCCAACACAATTTGTCTTATTTAAGATCTAGCTTACAAACCACTGGAAGATAGATATTATCTCTTCCACTTCCACAGATAAGGCTCAAAGTGAAAGTGACTTGTCTTAATCATAACTAGTTCATAGAACTAATAAGTGACAGAGGTCAGTTTCAAACTCAGTCTAATTTAAAAGTCTGGCTCTTTCCTTTTACTATACTGTACTGCCTCCCCTTTAGCTTTTTAACTTTAGTATAGAGAAGCATATTGGGGATTCCTATGTTCATTCTGTTAGTTCATAAAAGTGGGAATAATCATATTGAGTCTACCTCATAGTTTTGTTCTGAAGACAAAAGAAGAAAAACTATTATCTGCAATCTTTGTGTTCCACCTCTTAATGGTGTGTACAGCTCCCTTTGAAACTTTCTAGAGAAGTTAACAGAGTATTATCTATATGATATCCATTTACAGCCTTGAGCCAGCTACCAATTCATGTCCTATCTCTTGGGCTGCTGTAAGAGAGGAAAGACTTTAGAGGCCATGGTTGAGATGCCGATAATGCAAAGACTTGTTATGAAGAATTTTAATTAGTCTTCATTTTTCTGTGCCTGTCAATGCCACAAAATTACTTCTATTACTCTCCTATTATTTTCTAGGCTACTTAGAATTCTCATCTTGATTTTTAATGTAAAATTTTTCAAGTTTCATGTATATCTAAAAGAAACAAATTTTAAAATTTTTTTTCAAGTTTCTATTATTTTGCCTTTAAGAAAGCACAGAAAAAAAAAGAAAAGAAGAAAGAAGAAAAGTGCTCAGACAAGCATAAGCACGTGGCAGCTACTAACAGATAATGTAATTATCATTACAAAGAAATAATGTATAGAGCAGGGATTATGTAATATACTTAAGAATATCAAGATAAATATTTGTTTGAAGGTACTCAGCATCCTATTCATCCTGTGTGACTATGCTTTATTGTCACACAAACACAGCAAGTGTCTAACAGTGATACATTTTTAACTTCTCATCTCTCTTGACTGACGAATGAGAAGCAATCATTCCATCAGCCTTGTACTATGACAAGGTTTCTTAGTTGCTATAAATAACAGCTTCATAATCACTTCTAATTGCTACCTTTTCTTCTGTTGGCACTGAATTTATTAGGTACAGTCAGGTTGGATTTTCTTAAAAATTACTGGAAAAAAATGGAAGAAAAAATATATAGTATTCTTCTGTTGCACTTCCCTTTCTATACATGGTTCTTACTAACTTTAAAAGAAGCTGGAAGCACAGAGTAAGTATCCAGGGAGATATATTAAAATCTAATCATGTCCTCATATCTTCCAGACGGTCCTGAATGTGATTCACTGGCCAAGCAACACATGGCACAGATGGCTGCAAATATAACACTGCACAATGCCCCAAGTGCATAGTGTAATGGGCCAGGGACACAGTCTCACTATTGTTTGCCATGCGGAGGTAAAGGCGACCGAGTATCTTCAGCTTAAAGAGCTGGGCACCAGTGCAGCAGAACTTGCCCGACCATGCTGAGGACGGCATATATGGATAGGAGGCTCAGAAGGGTGAAGTGGGAAAAAGACTGGGAGAAAGATGGAAGAAACAAGAGGATGGAAGGAAAAATAAAGCTTCTTGCTCCTTCATCCTCTCAGGGATACATTTCTACCTTCCGTTACCCAGGGCATCTTCCTCAGAAAGCTCTTACCTGGGACACACAGCCTAGGTCATTTCAGGAGACCAAAAAGCCATGCTCATCTATCAAATACTCTTTGTTTCAACCCACTGTTCTCGTTATCTGAGTTCTTGGCTCTTCCATTTAGGAGGGCACAGCATGGAGGAAGTCTGATCATTTCAGTGAAATAAAATGAAGAAAAGGGGGGGGGGTCGTCTCTATTAGCTGCTTACAATAATTTTCCAGTTAGTTTTTGAAATTTATCATCTTTGGAAAAATTAAAATTGGTCTCTATAGCATTTAACATTAGTCATGTGTCCTTCTAGTTCTACTAGGGCAAAAAAGGATGGAATTATGACAGAAATTGAAGCTCGCCCTCATACACTCCTTGCACGAAAGAAATGAATCCAAACACTTCCTTCAGTCTCTGAGTATGGAATGCTTTCTCCTTTTCAAGTCTTTCCCTTTCCACAGAGTCTTATAAAAGAATCAAAACTTAACCTAAGTACTCATTAAAACCCATCCTACACAATCTGTACCCAAGACTTCTATCCCTTACTTTGGGGGTGTGATTCCAGTTAAGACTTATCACATGACATTTTAGCATTGTAACATGAGTTTTATAGTGAAAAGATCTCTCTTAAGGCTGCTGGGAAAGTTGCTCCTAGTTTAGGGAAGAGGTATGTAAATTATTTCACTTTTAGCTATACCCTTGTAGGTTATACTGTTTTCCAGGAAGGAAAAAATATATGCCAGAATCTCTAGTTTCTAAACTTCCATCTCACCTGAAGCCACTTAGCATTCATTTGTTCAGTCCTAGGGCAATGTGTAAAGGCTGGCAAGAGAGGGAACTCCAGGAAAAGATAGAGGCAGGAGAGGTTAAAATACATTCACAGTTTAGAACTTCCAAGTTTGGTGACTTCCACAAATTTGACTTTGACACTCCTCCTTCTGTCAGGGATTCCAGGTGATATTAAGAAATAATGGTCTAGACTAGAAAGATATGCTCACACACTCTTGAAAATAATCATTTTGTGAAAGGAATATAACATAAACTTAAATATCATCAATAACTCCAATATTACTAGATTTAGAAAATTGTTTTGTATTGATAGACAAAAGGGATCTAGCAAAACCTGAGGTAATGCTCTGAGGGTACCTGTTATTATAAATCAATATTAAGAAGGGATGCTAAGGGGCTGGGGTTGTGGTAGAGCACTTGCCTAGCATTTGTGGGGCACTGGGTTCAATTCTCAGTACTACATATAAATAAATGAACAAAATAAAGGTCTATTAACAGTTAAAAAATTTTAAAAAGAAGGGATGCTAATAGGAACTAGTAAATATCAATTACACAAAGATTGAATATTCTCTGAACATTTCAGATATTAGCTCTTTCAAAAAATATTAACAGGCCGGGTGTGGTGGCGCACGCCTGTAATCCAAGCGACTTGGGAGGCTGAGTCAGGAGGATCGCGAGTTCAAAGCCAGCCTCAGCAGCTTAGAGAGGCCCTAAGCAACTCAGTGAGACCCTGTCTCTAAATAAAATACGAAATAGGGCTGGGGATGTGACTCAGTGGCCAAGTGTCCCTGAGTTCAATCCCTGGTTCCAAAAAAAAAAAATTAACAGAATTTTAGGTTGTTGAAGTGGCCTCTGTCATCCCATTGATAAATGAGGGCGTTGTAGGAGAACTGATGGCTTGGTAGAAACCCACTTCCTTGCTCCCTGCCCCATATGCATCTCTCCCAAGCAGTGCATGCTTATGCAAAATGAACCTTTAGATTAAAAACTGTTTCAGGACATGACTCAGATTTAATAGTTCTTTAGGGTCCTTCCAATTAATTTAGCACAGAGCTAAGTCTATCCAGTGATTTTGAAATGTCTTTCAAAGTAAGAACCTAAGTGTATATATTGAGAGGAATAAAATATCTCTATTTCTTAAAAAAAAAAAAGAAGATAAAGCCTTGACCTACTTGAAAGCGATGATGTTAGGGTGCTTCAACTTCCTCAAGTGCTTGATATCCGTCTCATTCTGTTCTCTCACTTTCTTGATGGCCACTTCCTCTGCTCGGAATTTGCCCAAGAAGACAGCCCCCTGGGCTCCACTACCCAGCCACTGTAGCTCTGAGATCTCCTCAAATGGCACTTCCCAAGTATCTAGGCACATAAATGAGAAACAAACTTGAAGAGATCTTGAAATTTGCTCACTTATTATATGAGGTTGTTCTGAAGGTACCAATGTCACCCTCAATGAAATTCCTACCCTCTGACTCCCATTAAAAGACAGACAACCTTTCCATGGATCTTGGTATTTCAAACACACACACACACACACACACACACACACATATGTATATTGTATATACACACATACATACCCACTCACATATATTTTATGGATTATATATATGTTTGCATCAGATTTTAACCATTGAAAATTGAGCACATTAGAGATCTCTAATATAATATCTTTCAAGCAAAGCATGTCCTGACACTTCTCCAACCCTACCTTCTTAACTCTAGCTTATATGTTTGGTCAACTTTTCTCTGCACCACAGTTCCCACACATTGCCCATTATAGATGTGATTTTATTCCTCTTTGAATTTCTAATGAAGTTCCTCAACAAATCTTGCTGAATATGTTTTCAATGACACTCTTTTAAGAATCTAATTATGCCTAATACTTATTTACTATTTACCTTTTGTTGAGTATTGTGGCACTATGTACCGGAAACTAGGAGAGTGCTTTCTATATATTGTATGTTTAATCTTTACAACAACTCTACAAGTCTGGCATTATTATAGTATTTAAAGATGAGAACCCACCGGGCACGGTGGTGCATACCTATAATCCCAGCACTTGGGAGGCTGAGGCAGGAGGATCGCAAGTTCAAAGCCAGCCTCAGCAACTCAGCGAGGCACTATGCAACTCAGTGAGACCCTGTCTCTAAATAAAATACAAAATAGGTCTGGGGATGTGGCTCAGTGGTCGAGTGTCCCTGGGTTCAATCCCCAGTACCAAAAAAAAAAAAAGAGAGAAACTAAGGCATGGGATGGTTGCATTACCCAAAGACACATGGCAGAAATGGGGCCAAAAACCTCAGAACTGGCCAATTCAAGGCACAGTGTTTTCTCCACTATACCACATTGCCTTTCATGAAGTAACTGAGAGGGCCATTCATCATTATTCATAACATACAGCTCTTTTTTCTTAGAGTTTCTTAGAGTTTAATATTTTTGCACAAAAATTTAACAGGGGTGGTTTCTAAGTTGTGGCATTATTGGTGATTCATATTATATTTGTTTATCCTTTCCTGTATCATTTTTTACCATATGTTTATACCAGTTTTATAACGAATAAAATGCAATTTTAAATAAAGCATCTAAAATTCAATCAATATGTAATTTTAATCTCATGAAACTTGGAATATAATCCATTGGTCTCCTCCTTGTGCTCCTTCTTACCAGAGGATTGATTATCACAGGACAGAAATCAATATCAAAGACCTAAGAGCCCCATGGAGAAAGGAAAAGACTGATGGCAATATTAAAGTCTATGAGAGACTTTCAATCAGTCCCCAACAGGCTACTGTTCGCAGAACACAAAGCAAAGTAGTGTTGAGTTAGATTTGAAGATAATCTGACCTTGAAAGCAAATCAACTTATTGTCTACTATGTCGATGAAGCAAGAGCAGAAAGAGTTCATCAGTACCTAGAAGCAAGCTGCACTTCCCTCTTCTCTAATTTTCTTGACCTTAAAAGAAATTCTCTAGATGCTTGATAAAATGTGGTTTCTCGTTACAATGGCTAAAACTTGACCTTCATAATATAACAATGTAAAGTGGAAAAAGATTACAGTGGAAGTGGTATACAGCATGGGCATTCATCTCATTCTCAAGACAAAAGCAGTGGTAAAGGTTTCTGCCCTATGGAAAATGAATAGATGTTATATAAAAACAAGTCTTTCTAAAATTCAGATTACTCACAAATATGAAATCATCAAAGGAACAAATGATACCAAGTGAGATTTGGGAGGAAACAGCAAGCCGTAGCCTTGACTATCAGATATCTTTAGGGCTTCTAGGACAACTATTGCATGGTTCATGAAATCTCACTTCCATCCCCGCAGGCTTACTCATGCAACACCCACCGTACACAGATACCGATGGCATATTGAAAGAGAGCGTTCCTCACAGGGGTCCAGTGAAGAACTCACACACTATCTTTCTGACCATTCTGGAGGCTTAAGAAGGTACAATTACAGGATGATGGGGCAAGAATATACCTGGGCAATATGTTGTTGAATCACTTCATAAATGTGCAAATACCCCAACTATTAATATAGCTACTAAAATTAGACCAATATAGGGTGTTTTTTTTAAAAAAATACATTGGTATAATTTACTCAATCTTTATTTACTGTTTACTCAATTTATTTACTATTAAATATTAGAAATATTAGAAAATTATAAAATCAGAAAAACACTTTATCTGAAATCCCATCCCACATTTACTATTATCTTCTTTGCTTCTAGTTTTTCCTTTTTTTTTTGGGTACTTGGGATTGAATTCAGGGGCACCCAACTACTGAGCCACATCCCCAGCCCTATTTTGCATTTTCTTTAGAGACAGGGTCTCACTGAGTTGCTTAGCACCTTGCTGTTGCTGAGGCTGGCCTTGAACTCACAATCCTCCTGAGTAGCTGGGATTATAGCCGTGTGCCACCCACCGCACCCGGCTTCCTTCTAGTTTTATGTTTATGTTTATAGCTATGTAAAAGTTGTATATGCTATATATTTTTCTACTATTTCATGTATTACATATTCTTCATCTACTTACTGTTTTCACTGTAAGTTTAAATAGTTGATTGTATCCTATAGCCTTTTCTCATGCATGTCTCCATCTCTCTGTTTTGCTAATTTAAACTTGATACTCTCCTTTCTCTACATTGTTTCCTTAGATTCAATTCCTAGGTTAAAAAGTACAAACATCTTCCTCACTCTTGGAATACTTACATTCCCAACTTCTGTCCAAAGGATTTTGCTAGCTTTGCTGAGATAGTAGCAACATCTGAACCTGTTGGTTTCACCACAACTCTGCCAGCAGTATTATCAATTATTTTTTTGTTTTAACCTAATTAGGTACAAAATAGTATTTTATAAGTTTGAACTAATTTGTCAAATACAAAAACATTTTCCTCACATTTGTTTAATATGCATATCTGCCTTGTATGAATGTCCATTTATCTATCAGGATCCAGACAGGGTCTTTCTCATAAATTTGAAGAAATTCTCTAAATATTTTTTGATAAAAATGAGGAGAATATTTTCATAAGCCTTTTTCTTCTAATTTTATTTTTTATGTTTTGCAGTTTTGGGGATTGAATCTAGGCCTTATGAGTACTAGGCAAGTGCTCTACCATTGAGCTCTACCCTGAACCCTTTTAAAAAAATGTTTCTTTTGAGACAGGGTCTCACTAAGTTGCTTAGGCTGGCCTTGAACTTATGATCCTTCTGCCTCAACTTCCTGAGTAGCTGAAATTTCAGGAATGTGCCACCATGCCCAGCTAATTTTACTATTTTTTAAAACAAAATATTCATTATAGTTTAATATTTGCTTTATAACTTTTTCCATTGTAGGCAATGTAGTCTACCTACTAACAGCTATCTAAGGCTGATTTCTAAAAATTTAGCCTTTATATTCTTCTGCAGTTTATTTTGGTATGAGGTGTGAAGGCAAATATAAATTTTATTCATACTGCTATTTAGTAATTCCCACATAATTCAATTAAATAATTAATTAAATTAAATGATCCTTTCTATATTGTTTTTTGATGCTTACATTGTAACTACTATATTTTTAGAAATAATGCCTAGTATTTAGTATTTTTATCAAATGAATAATAAGTGAACTATTAAAATGACAGTGGCAAAATTATTTGGCACTTAATCAACTGTTTTGGTATAAAAATGTTTAAGGAATAAAATTCTCTTCTTCCAAAGGTAGCTCATGCCTGTCCTGTTCAGCTATGTTCAGCCAAGCCTTAATTATCCATGGAAAAATAAAAGGAATACACTGGCCATTGAAGAACAAGAGTGTAAAATAAAGAAAGCAATACTTCAACCATGTATCCATCAATTTTTTTTTAAATTGCAGCTTTTTAACAATAATGCTATTGTCGTTTTTATACCTTTATTTTATTTATTTCTTTTTATCTGGTGCTGAGGATCGAACCCAGTGCACATGCTAGGCAAGTGCTCTACCACTGAGCCACAACTCCAGCCCTCCATTAATCTTTTTGTTGGAACTAATTACCAGAGGGAAAACTAATTAACATGAATTTAGTCCTGCTGCTTCATCCTTTGGTCCGTGTTGGTTATCTAGGAGAAAGCCAAGGAATGGGAAAATAGCAGAAAAGAGAAAGCAATAAGGACATATAAATTTGGATAGCTGGATAACAGTCAGGCAAGATAATTAACCTCATTGTAAGAGAGAACTGGCTATATTCTCTCTAGGGTTAGTTCCAGAATTTTTGCTGCTCTTATATCTATCTCACTGGTACCCTTCCCCAGCTTTTCTCTCTCCCTCCCTTCCCCCCATCTCTCTCATACACACACACACACAAAAAAAAAAACCACACACGCTCACATACACACACATACATGCACACACATTCTCTGTCTCTCTCTCTTTGATCACAGTAACTATTAACTTAATTCCAATATCCACTATGACTCATAGGACTGAGAAAAACCCTTATATCATCCACTTTACAGCAAAAGTTTTCTTTTGTTTATTCAGATATGGCCATGACAATAGCCACTTCAAGACTGGAAACTATTTGTCAATAAGAGATTTCAATAACACATACTACTTTACTTGGGTTTTACCATGAAAATACTTAAAAGGGAGATGAGGACATCATTAAAATTTTTTAAAATCTAGTGAAATTTTCTCCTAAATACCAAGAGTAGGGGGACACATCTGTTACATGTGTTATTCTGTGGTTGATTGCAAGGTAGGATTAAAGATTAGCTCTCTGATCCCAGAGATGAGAAGGAAACACTACATTCAGGTTCTGGCTGGTAAACCTCTCTTCAAGCCCATAGCAACACTAGCCCTCACTGCCTAACTCTTTGTAATTTGCTGAAGAGTTAGGTTTCTTCTGTACCATGTTAAGAATCTTAATGCTGACCAGGTCTGGTTCTTAATCTTTCCTGAAATAAGGTTCCTGAAAGTCACGTAATCATTGGAACACAACATTGAATTCAAGTTTGTAGAACTAAAAAAATTAAAAGGCTCCATTTAGCAGGACTACAGGATATGTTTGTTGCCCCTTTTTATGAGTCTGATTTGTTTGGATACTGAGATGTCCAATTATCACCACAAGCACAAGATTGGACAAGAGAAAACCCTCAAAACCAAATAGTTTTTTACATAAGTGAATATTAGCAAGTTTTATGTCTATGCAGGGAACAGAGAACTTTTTAAAAAATGACAAATTAAAATATGGTTATTAATAATGAATTATGGACAGGTGGGGACAGATGAGTGGTAGAGCACTTGCCTAGCATGTGAAGGCCTTGGGTTTGAGCCTGAGTACCACAAAAACAGGAAGGAAGGAAGGAAGGAAGGAAGGAAGGAAGGAAGGAAGGAAGGAAAGAGAGAAAGAGAGAGAGAGAGGGAGAAAGAGGGAGAGAGGGAGAGAGGGAGGGAACAGGATGAAGGGAGGAAGGAAGGAAGGAAGGAAGGAAGGAAGGAAGGAAGGAAGGAAGGAAGGGTTGGTTGTGGGATGACAAGTAATTTTTATTTTCCTTTTTGTGCTTATCCTTATTTCCAATTTTTTTCTTCAGTACAAGGCATTGAACACAGGGGTGCTTAACTACTGAGCAACCTCCTTAGTCTTTTTTATTTTTTATTTTGGGATAGAGCCTCGCTAAATTGCTGAGGCTGGCTTTGAACTTGGGATCCTCCTGCCTCAGCCTCTGGAGTCGCTGAGATTACAGGTGTGTGCCACTGCACCCAGCTTTATTTCCAATTTTTAATCCATGTTGCCATTTAGTACTGCTTAACACAGGACTCTCCAAACTTTGTGTAACAAGGAACAACTTTAATTTCCTTGAAACCTAAAAATCATGGATGGCAACTGCGAGTGCAATGTAAAGAATCATTTAAATAAGGCCACGAGGATATGTATTCAAAAAAAAAAACAACAAATATGTTTGACTCAATGATTGCTCTTCTAGGAATTTATACTAAAAACTAATCAATGATATGTGCAAAAATAAAGTAACAAATGTTTATTGCAATGTGGCTTATAGTCACTAAAAATAAAAACAAATTCAGATTCAAGCAATAGGAGATCCCTTAAATAAATGTTGGCACATTTGGTCAATATTAGATAGCCATTAAAAATGATGCTAAAAATTATATTTAAGAAGTGGACAATGTTCACAATATGGAATGAAAAATGTTACAAATAATATGACTCCATTTTAAAAAATATACACACATGCACGGACAACATATATTTTTTTTTGGCAGCACTGAGGATAGAAACTAGGGCCTTTCTCATGCTAGGCAAGTGTTCTACCACTGAGTCCAACATAATATATTCTTAAAACATTGATGGTTGTTATTTTCAAGAGACTAAGGATCATAATTTTAACACTTTTTAGGGAAATTACCTTTATTTTTCAAAATTCATACCTGTGTTGCTTTTGTTATCAGTTAAAAGTCCTTTTAGAGAATAAAGTTAGGTTATAAAGAACACCAGGGCCACATGTTCCCTCTACTTCAAAGGTATAATACTTGAATTCTAATATATGAATATACATGTTATACAATATTGGGAGCTAAAAACTCACTATTTAAAAAACTGTGGGATCTAGAAATAATACTCTTCTCAAGATTGGTTAGATATTTTAATCTTTCCTCAAAAATGTGAGCTTTCTATGCCCCACTATAACTAATTATTCCTTCTTACTATAATCCAAGGTAGTCCTATAATCCTCAAGGACATTACCATATGACTTCTGTCTGGTTATGAATTAGCCCAAAGACCATCAGACTGTTTTTTCTTTTCTTTTGAGGAGGGGTCTTGCTATGTTGTCCAGCTGTTCTTGAACTCCTGACTCGGGTGATCCTCCCACCTCAGCCACTGAATAGCTGGGACTATAGACTCATGCCATTGTGCCAAACTCTGGCCATCAGACCTTTTGAAATTTTATCAGTAAAAAAAAAATGCTTAAACATGCACCCACTATGTGATTTATTTAAACAATTTATATCTGCACAACTATATTAAAATATCAAATATAACTGAAGACATGCATGAAAATAGAAATTTTAAAGATGAGATAAAGAGGAGCGCTAATATTGTCTTCTTATAAACTCATGATTTATGTTGCATGTTCTCTACTTTGGACACCACTAGAAAGGATAACCACAAAAGATGGGTTCCAACCAAAAAAGACACACCAAATGTGCATCCAGTCCATTCAGAAGGTCTACAGGAAACTGACGGGGTAGTTGGTCATCTGACCTACTTCTTTAACTTACCTAAACGTCAAAGGTTATCTAGTGTTTAATGGTGGCACGTATGCAAGAAATACTCTCTGAGTCCACACTCTATCTTACCTTGCTGCTGCAGTTTGTAATCAGTGGAGTACGCCTTCCCAATGATATTCCACACAGGCCTCAAGCATCCAAACAGTCCTTCGAGAAACCCCCCACTGCCGCTGCCTGACCTGCTGAACTGAATTTTGACGTCTTCAGTTCCACTCGTGTTCTCCCCATCCACAGTGTTGCTGTTCCCCTGAGACACAGCCATCTCCGATTCATCTTGTTCCCTTAGCTGAAGAACACTGTTCTCAAACTGGTCCCTGGAATCTTCACTCACGCTGGTCAGCACCGTTGTGGTGACAGGGCTGTTCATGTTCTCACTTAGCTCTGTTCGCGCAACCCCCCTTTCCTGCTGGTCCTCAAGGAGCTTGGGTGGAGGGTGGTTCCCCATAGTTGCGAGTTCATCCTGTAGTCCACTGAAGGGTTTGTTCTCACTCAAGGGTAAACGTGGAGAAGAGGAGCAGCTCAGGTGCTCCTGAGGGTTGGCCATCGTGCCATGAGTGTGACCAAGGTCCTGAGATGACACTCAGAGGATTATTAGAATAGAGGTCTGATGCACAAGAGGGCTCCAAAACCTGCAAAACAAAAGTAGGACATGAGATTGCTGCTTCTTTAGCATCCTTACTACTACACCTCTTTATATAATAAAAACATTGAGACAATCGGGAGAATTCAATTGTGGTGGAGTCTACTTGATGCAATGCTGTGCAGCAATGAAAAATTATGTTGTGAAAGAGAAATTATTAACATGAAAAAATGTTCATGACATATAAAAGGATTAGAACAAAATATATATTAGCTTGAAAATTTTATTTAAAAGGATACAGCTTTAAGGGGATATAGCTCAGTTGGTAGAGTGCCTGCCTTGCAAGCACAAGGCCCTGGGTTCAATCCCCAGCACCATCAAAAAAAAAAAAAAAAAAAAAAAAGAGAAAGGATACACAAACACACACAAAAGACCAGAAGGATTCATCCAAAGAATTGACAATAGTTAATTGGTTAGATTTGGGAACAGTTTATAGTGTTATGATTTTCAAGGTATTCTAAGCATTCCATATTAATAACTATTATGACTCCCATGCTCCCAGCATACTGGGGATTGAATCCAGGGATGCTCTATCATTGAGCTATACCCCCAGCCCCTTTTATTTTTTATGTTGAGATAGGGTCTTACTAAATTGGTCAGGCTGGCTTCAAACTTGTGATACTCCCTCCTCAGGCTCCAGAGTCATTGGGATTGTAGGCATACACAACCACACCTAGCTCTGCTATTTTTTTAATCAGATAAAATGGTTTCCTTTTCTACAAGGGAAATCAGTACATATATACTTATGCTATTATAACATGTTATTATACGTTACAACTAATTTTTTTCCTTGCTTTTTGGGGTCTTATCTACTGGGGTGCTACTCTATTTTCTAAGGCATTCATTAAGTCATGTAGATAAATGTCTTCCCTGTATGACAAGACAAATTCCTGAGATATAAAAGTTTTTATTGTGCTGTACCAAATCTGGAGCAAAGCAACTGAGCCCCAGCTCTTTAAACTTGTTCTTTGCTTCTCATCTGTCCATGAGCAGTATTTCCTTGGGGCCACCTAACCTTTGAAACACAGATTTGTTCTAGATCAGCCAGACGTGCAACATCATTCTTAAATTTGTTCTAAGCAAGATAAGACCCCAAAAGCACAGGAAACGCATGAAAAATATATAAACGAGATTTAAACTAAAAATACTTGTAGAGCAAAGGAAAAAAATCAATAGAATGAAGAGACAACCTCCAGAATGAGAGAAAATATTTGCAAACTACACATTCAATAAGGGGTTAATATCCATAACATATAAGAAACTCAACTTAATATGGTGGAGCTGTGTGACAAGCTATACCTTTTAGATTTTATCCTTCAGGCAACAGAGAGCCATTGATGAGTTTTGAGTAAGGGAGG
Organism: Glaucomys volans; assembly: GCA_020662805.1. Taxonomy (NCBI): domain Eukaryota; kingdom Metazoa; phylum Chordata; class Mammalia; order Rodentia; family Sciuridae; genus Glaucomys; species Glaucomys volans. Next base: position 171,228 of record JAJEJO010000336.1, on the reverse strand, counting down.
AATTTGGTTAAGCTTGTAAAGTAAGACCACATCTACAGAAGTGGAAGTTGGATTGAAGGAAAAGGCTAAAGGTTCAGTTAGGAGGTAGAGTTCAAGAAAAAAATGATGATGGCCCTAACCAAGGCAGTAGCAATGGCAATGAAGAGAACAGGGTAGATTTAAGAGGTTAAACTGGTAAGGTTTAAGAATTGATTATAGACATGGGGATGGAGAAAAGAGGAGAGGAGAAGCCTTTTCAAGCCATATCCCATCCTTGGGATATGGATGAACAGTCTCAATAACTGAGATATGAAATACCAGAAGAAAGGAAGGTTTAATAAGGAGATAATTAGCTTAGTTAAGGAAGTAGAGAATTTAAGGTCTATTGTGTGTCATGCACTAAACTAGGCTTTTATTTGTTTTCTCATTTGAAAAATACACTTTGTAGAGAAGAATTTGTAAAGAGGTAAAGATGAGGGCTCATTTAGCTCAGGTGCAGAAGTTTCAAAATAGTACAAGTAAAGATGTATTTATTAAATGTACTAGGAGCAGTGCCATGCATCAGGTTAGGCTATGGACACAGAACATTATCATTACCAATACTATTTTTGTTATGGAGGATTGAACCTGGGGTGTGCTCAACCACTGAGCTACATTCCCAGCCTTTAAACTGTTTTGTTTTTTTTTTTTAAATTTTGAGATAGGGTGTCGCTAAGTTACTGAGGCTACCCTGGAATTTGTAATCCTTCTGCCTCAGTCCCCCAAGTCTCTGGGATTACAGGTGTGCACCAGCATGCCTAGCATCATTACTAATTTTAATGATAAGTAAGACAAAGTGCTTTAGAATTTACATAGCACTGTTTACACTATCAGCTATGTATTGGTAAATCAACTCTCCAAAAAAAAAAGCATCCGATTTGTAGTGTTTGTTTATTTCCCCAGTATAAATACTCCCACCATAGCAGATTTCAAGCTAATAGTGGTTTAACATTTTGCTTACAAAGTTTCTAAATATTTGAAAATTGGCTCCTATAAACTGGTATATAAGCCAGCTGTATCACCATAATCCTTGTTATAGTGTCATTCTCATTTTGCAAGAGAAGTAAGAAAATTTTATAAGGCAATATATTAAGTGGTGGAGCAGGAATTAAATCTAGCTCAAAGTTCAGATTCCCAAATCCCTTTGCCTTTTTAAAATAATACGATGGAACTTCTTATGATAATCCTTCACTTTATTAGAGTTCTTAACAGGTTAAAAAAGGAGGTTACCTATAGTCATTGGATATAAACATTTGATCACCTGTGTAAGGAACTCAGAGCATGGAATCGTAAATCCTTATTTTTCACAGAGGGAAACTAACACCTGGAGAGAAGTATACGCTAAATAAAGGTCACAGAGCTAGCACTAAAAATCAGATTATTTTTCCTAACCCCACTTTTTTCTCTATCATGCAGTCTTTGGAAAACTTTTCTATCCTTTTAAAGTTCACAAACTACTTGAGGAGTTAATAATTACATTAAGGGGATTGTTCGCCCCTCCCCATGATGAATGAACCATATTCTGTTATACAGAATTGTGAGAGAAGGGAGATGATAATGAGGGCAGGAGTAGCTACCACAGGATAAATGAAAGAGGTGGGGTTTGAGATGAACCTCAGAAGATCAGATGCGATAGAGGGAAGGAAATCAGGGTGGAATAAGCATTAGTAGAGGCAGGGAAGCAGGAATGAGCAGGACATGTGTGAGAGGGCAGATGACCCAGAAATAATGAAATAATAGCAGCCAAAGTTGAGAAGCAGGGTATAATAAAAGGAACTCCTGCCTCCACACGTGGGCTGAGAGTTTTGGATACAATGCAGGTAATTCTTCCTATTAAACACACTTAGATCACTTTAACTGGAATAGGTCAGGTGAAGAGGAATTTAAGTTCCAAGGCATGGAGAACTCTAGGTATTGGGAAGCTGCTTGGGAATATAAAGTTTGAAGAAAAAGAAAAAAAGAAGGAAAAGCTGGAACCCTTCGTTGCAGCAGTAGACGTTTGCTGAGCTGGCCTCCAGTCTCCCTACATCGTCCTCCCCATCCTGTTCCTTTGTGCTCATTTCTAAGCTTCGACATTACAGATCTCGTTTTGTTTTCTCACTGTCACCACTCACAACCTTGGGCTGTCTCTCGTCTTTGACCTTTCCGACCTTGTTGGGCCTCATCTCTTCTAAGACTGCTGACTTCATACCATCTGACTGGCCACTGCCTCAGCGGTTATTTCCAGTCTGCTTTGCCACTGGGACTCCTGGCTATCCTAGACAGTCCAGGACATTTGTTAGGCTATTGGCTTACAACAAATTGGAGAATTATGCAAGTCCCCAAATGCAGATGTGAATTTCAGTCAAATGTCTATTTGTACAATTTATTTTTAAAAATCAAACTATAGGACTTCATATTAATTCCTGGTAAATTTCCATTTTTTTCAGTTTTTGAGTTTCTGCCCAATGACATCATATTGCCAGGAGTACACACACAAAACGTTAGAGCCGGGCGTGGTGGCGCACACCTGTAATCCAAGCGACTTGGGAGGCTGAGTCAGGATTGTGAGTTCAAAGACAGCCTCAGCAACTTAGCGAGGCCCTAAGCAACTCAGTGAGACCCTGTCTCTAAATAAAATACAAAAATAGGGTTGGGGATGTGACTCAGTGGCCGAGTGTCCCTGAGTTCAATACCTAGTTCCCATCTCTTAGAGGGTAAGGGTGAGTGTGAAGTGGACTGGAAATGAGTGTAATCACAATAATCACATGCAGTTTGATATTTAAGAGAGCAAGGGAAGCAGGACATTCATACAGTTCACCCATTTGTTTCACCTGAGAATCAAATCAAATTGCTGATTTGTTCAAACTAACAACTAAGTGGTGATAGAGTAGGACAAATTCTCTTTCCTCAACCTAACTCCTTCTACTAATCTAGTTGTTTGTTAACCAAAGAGAAACAAATAGCCAGATATCATGACCACTCATGACAAAAACAATAGTAATTCAGAGTATTATTCTAGGCCTGGGCTGTGGCTCAGCGGTAGATGCTTTCCCTAGGCAAGAGGTCCAGGGTTCAACCCCAGCACCACAAAAACAAATAAGCAAACAAAAACAGAGTGTTATTCTAGATGCCCTAAAGCCACTCCCAAGCATAAGCACCCACCTAGAACATCCCTGCCCCTCTCCACAGAACAGCAGGGATTGCTACTATTGGGATTCAGCACTCCTCCAAGTGGGCAGAGGTGAGGTCAACCTCACGGTGTGTGTAAAGATGTGCAAACAGGCTTTCCTCACGCTCACCAGGAATATCAAGTTCAATGTGAACCAAGAAAGGCAGAAAAATTGAGAGGCACAAGAACAAAGGGAAAGAAAAAGCATCACCATGACTATATTCAAAGATGATCAGAGCTGACTCTACATTTAAGAAGAGTGTAGGAGGATAAAAATATCTAAATTTTACCTGTGTTTGTATGCACACCCACACGCTGCCACTGCACCGAGAAGAACTGGCAAGCGGAAGCTGAGGGAATGCAGGAGGCCTGGCTCTCTCGCTGCCTTTTGCCCTCTTAGCTCTTCTCTTCCTGTACCCATTTGGTTCAGATACCCTCAGGGCAACTGACCATTCTTTTAATTCATGAGTGCTATGTTTGAATATGAGGTGTCCCCCCACAGCTCCTGTATTAGTGAGGGAATATTCAGAGGTGAATGACTAGATTATGAGAGCTGCAGCCTCATCAGTCCATCCAAGTTTGAAGGAACTGATGGGGTGGTAACGGTAGGCAGGTAGGGCATGGCTGGAGGAGTGGGTCACTGGGGGCGTGTCCTGGAAGGGTGCAGCTGCCCTGGACCCCTTCTCCTCTCTCTTTCTCCTTCTCTTTCTCTCTCTCTCCTATCCTTCCCAGGTGACATAAGGCAAGCAGTTTTCCTCTGCCTCCACCCTTTGGCCATGATGTTCTGCCACACCTTGGGACAAGAACAATGAAGTTGGCCAGTCATGGACCAAATCTCTGAAACCCTGAGCCAAAATATACTTTCCCTTCACTAAGTTGTTCTTGTCATGTATTTTGGTCCCAGCGACACAAAGCTGAATAACACAATGAGAAATCAATGCTAGTCGTTATTAGAAGAAAAGGAAATAAGAGCTAAATGGAAAAAAAAATAAGGACTGTCAGAGAGGAAAAGGGCACAGTTGGAATGGCACCTTTCCCAGTAGGACTTGCAATTGGGAGCCCAAAGATGAGGTGACACTTCTGCTGCTACCCTCGTGACAGGTTCTGGGTCTGCAGGGAACACAGTGATGCTCCTGTATCTTCTCTCGAGGCACACTTCCCTTGCCCTGTGAATTTCTTGGCCCCAAGAGGAGGAAGTGGTTTATGCAAAATTAGTAGGCAAGGGTTGGAGACAGCAGCAGCTGTGCATTTGGCAGGGCACTGCCAATCTCTGGAAATTACCTTGGCTTTGTGCCATGATCCCAGGATGCAGCACAGAAAAAAGGAACGGATGGGGCAATCTGGGCACATGGCCCTCAAAGTCTCAGGTTTTTTTTTTTTTTTTTGCAATGCTGGGGATTGAACCCAGGGCATTATGCTTACAAGGCAGGCACTCTACCAACTGAGCTATAACCCAGCCCTCAGGTTTTTATTATACATTTTCCCCATGTTGCTAATTGAAGCTAATGTTATAATGATCAGATTTTGAACTTTATATCATAAACAAGAGTAAATCAAAGATTTTGAAAAGTTGAACACCACAAATACATTCTTCAGTGTGACTAAAATTGAATAGAATTTTAAATTAAGCATTATTTTTATAAGACGTGGTGACTGATGATGAATTTTTCCCAACTGATCTTATCTTGGTATTTTCTTAGCTATTTCTTAGATAAATGTACTATTGCCATCTTAACCTTCTGGTCACTTCTCTAAAATTCATATGCCAATCTTGAGAAGACAAAGGGAATTTATGCTATTAGGGGTAATCAACCCCATTTTAAAACTGGGATGAAGTTATTTATAGTAATTACAAAAATGCTCTTTCTACCTTAGAAGTTTGTCACCCAGATCTTGATTTGAACTTTAAAAGGTTATATGGCTTTTTAAAATGGAGTTACACAATTGTAACTATGAAATTTCAAATCAGATAAACAGAATGGCCCACCATTCTACCTTTACCCCTACTTGCTCTCTTAACAGAACCATATGCTAAACTCCGCATTGAAAGGACAACTGAAAACTAACTTCACATCAACCAGATCCACTACCCTACCTCATTCCATCTTCTTTATGTTTCATTCAATAATCATGCATTCAAAAATATTGATTCTTTGCTCACTATGTGTTTATATTTTTGGTAAAGATTATGAATGCTTAATAATATCAGTGTACAAATGGTCTCCAACTTACAATGGCTTAGCTTACTTTTTTTTTTTTTTACTGTAATGGTGCAAAAGCAGTACACATTCAGTAGAAATTATTTTTTGAATTTTGATCTTTTTCTGGGCTAGTGATATGTGGCATGCCATTCACTCTCCCAAAGTGCTGGGCAGCCTCAGTAAACTGTAGGTCCCAGTCAACCTTGTGACCACAAGTTATATTGTTTGTTAGGTTAGGTATACTAAATGCATTTTGACTTCTGATATTTCCAGTGATACTTCAGTGGGTTTATAGGGATGTAATCCCATGGTGAATTGAGGAGCATCTGTATGCTGGAGTCAGCAAAACGTAAAAATTACAAAAGGACACATCCTCCATGGTGATGGATTACTTTCTGAATATCAGTATCTATAACTATGATTGAAGTTAAAATAAATTTATAGTAGGATTTTTGTTTTTAATTAGGAATTTAACCCAGAGGTGTCTACCTCTGAGCTATATTCCCAGCTCTTTTTAAATTTTATTTTGAGACCAGGTCTCACTAAGTTGCTGAGGCTGGCCTTGAACTTGTATATGATAGGTTTTTTTAATTCCACATTTTTTTTTAATTGGTGCATTGTAGTTGTACATGTGATGGGATTTGTTGTTACATATTAGTATATATGTAATATGCACATATTAGTATATGTGCATAATATAATTTTATAATGTGGCCAGTATTATATCAGGTTTAAAAATGAATAAAGATGCTTTCAGAGCTGTAGTCTATAAAATTCATCAAAATACCAAAATGTGTTAGGCTTTAAAAAATGCCTGAGAAGCTCAACATGTTTCTCAACCAAAATAATGATTTGTCCATAACTTCCATAAATCTTTAAAGTAAACTACATCTTTACATATTAATGGTCCAGAATAGAAGTATTTTAAGTATTAATATTCCAGAACAGAATTGATATTTTCTGATGTAAATATGACTTACAATATGCAAAATCAGCTGAATCAATTCACTTAAAATGTCTTTAAAAATAAGATACAGACATAGATGCTTTTAAATGTATAAATATTGTACTGAGCATGGTGGCATATGCCAGTAATCCCAGCTACCTGGAGCTGAGGCAGGGGGATAGCAAGTTGAAGGGCAGCCTGTGCCACAAAGTGAGACCCTGTCTCTAAATAAGTATGTAAATATTAAGAAGTATAAAATAATTATACAAACTTTTAAGAAAATAGGTTAAAAAATCTGCCTGGGGATATTGCTCAGGGATTAAATGCTGTCTACCATGTGTGAGATCCCCAGTTCAATTCCCAGTACAAAAAAAAAGTCTGAATTCATGGGCTGAGGACGCAGTAGAGAGCTTGTCCAATATGTGTGGGACCATGGGTTCAATCTCTAGTAACACACACACACACACACTCCCAAAAATCAACAGTGCTTATGCATATTTCCCTAAATTTCTATAATTAGCATACATTATTTGTTTAGTAAGAAATTTCAATCCAAATCTTTGGTGCTTTAAACATTTAAATTAATGAGCCAACTTTTCTACATTTGCAGAAATAAAAAATGATATGAAGTTAAGAACATTGTCAGGAAATCATTGTCAGTATATGCTGTAAACAGGTTTAAGAATAATTATAAATTCAAAACAAAAAAGAATTAAAAAGATAATGAGAAAATAAAAGTTCATAGCTCCTCTTTGTGCTTACCTTTTCTACTAGTGAGAATCATATTCAAAATATAAAAGAACAATCATGACCAAAAAAATGGAAATTAAAAAATGGGTGATGAGATAATAAGAACATATGGAAGTGCTTTGATAAATTCCAAGGACTAAAGTCCAAAAGAATTACATGTTAATGCACTAAAATGCCTATATTTAGGATTCCCAAAACAACATTTTATAAAGAATTAACTTTGAGCCGGGCGCGGTGGCGCACGCCTGTAATCCAAGCGACTTGGGAGGCTGAGTCAGGAGGATCGTGAGTTCAAAGCCAGCCTCAGCAACTTAGCGAGACCCTGAGGAACTCAGTGAGACCCTGTCTCTAAATAAAATACAAAATAGGGCTGGGGATGTGGCTCAGTGGCTGAGTGTCCCTGAGTTCGATCCCTGGTTCCAAAAAAAAAAAAAAAAGAATTAACGTTGAGAGCTGTGAGCAAGACAGTTATTCATGAAAAGCAAAAGGTAGAGAAATACTCTAATTTTAAAAAAAGGATTAATGAATATATAGAACTACAAACTTGGGTTGGCGCCTGACAAAAGCATCAAATATTCCTTAAACATCAAATTCCAGTTCCTTTCTTTTCATTCCTTGTTATTTTATGACTTTCCCTTCTCTTTCTGGAATTCTATGACTCTCCTCATTGTAAACAGTTTAGGACAACAAGGATTGAAATAACAATTGAAATTATTTTAAAAATTATTTTTCAAAATTAAAAGTATTTTTTAAAATTTGAGCTAAACGCACAATTTAATGTTGTTTTGTAATGAATAAATTAATATTCAGACCCATGTACCTCATCTTCATAGCTATATTGTGAGGGTTTGGGAAGGCACTGGAGGAAGACAAACCTGAATTCAAATCCTAATTATTAACTTGACCTTAACCCTCTAAACTTCAGTTTCACTCCATAGCAAGTAATAAGTGCAGAATCCACCTCGTAGATTGGATGATTATAGGAGATAATATACCATACCTGGTATAGAGTGACCCTTAATATGACAGTCATCCAAATCTTTAACAGAAAAACTAGAATAAACTGATACTTGTCAGTATGCTCAACAACATGCTCAAGGGGAATAAAAAGAAGGGCCAGGGAAAGTCAAGATTTTCTTAAAGAAAGATGAATAGGAGAGAGAAACTTCAAATACATGTAACTTCTTTTTCATACAGAATTTCCTTTGTTTTTAATTATAGCAATTATTTTTATACTCCAGGCTTTAATAAATTGCAAAAAGAAGGAAAGCTCAATACAGCTGCAATATTTGACAGAATATTAATACTGTGTAGTTGTGTTATTTGGGAGGAGAGAAAATTAATTCCCATGCTTTTAGCTTTGCTGTGTTAAATTAGGAGATGATTTTATCAATTTAAGAAAATATTTCTAGGAAAACATCACTTATGCTTTAAACAAAAGAGCAGTTTTGAACAAAAGAGAATCATTTCCGAGCTGTGTCCTCAAGGGTGATTTTGGCATTGTTTTCCCTAGAGATCTGCAGGTTTCCACATCATGCTATCTACTGACGTATGAAGACTGCCTGCCTTCTGGAGACTGTGACTCCGCTGTGTCACCATTGTCACCACTTTCCTGGCACTGTTACTCTGTCTTCTGGCAACTTACCTTTACTTTTCTCAGGAAGACCCTCAAGAAAAACTCCAAGAAGTTTTCTTGCCTCTAGTTCTAGAGAACTCTGTATAATAGCAACTCTTTCCAAGTTAGAAAAATCATTTAAAAAATATCCTTAGGCAACAAAATTATCATTATTGTAAAATGAATGAACTCTGGATTCAAACTTCCTGGGCCCTCATACTGATTCTGTCACAGGCTAGTTCCTTATCTTGGTTTGTCTGTTTCCTTGTAGGGTTGTAACAAGCATTAAGTGAGATAATACTTACAGAGTGCTTAATCTATTACTGGTGTGGAGCAAGCACTCAATAAATATTTGCAACTTATATTTTAATTAATAAAAATTTGATTACATATATGCTTTACTATTATCTATATAATTAAAAGATTAGCTCAAATGATAACATAAGTTTTAAAATAGATTTGTCCTTGGTCATTTTAGGGATATGACCATGGAAAAAAAGCCACCTTAAAGTGGCCCCAAAGAATGACTATTTCCTTTTTTTAATGAAAAGACAATTTATTTCCAAGCAGTTCAATAGAGCAGTTTTCCTAGAAATAAGAAATACAAGATTCAGCATCACTACTCTCTGGCCCCAGGCCCTCAGACCATTCTGACCATTCTTACAGTCTCTATGCCTTGTTTAGTTTGAAAAAAAAAATTTGGAATTATAGATGTTGAAAGAATAGGTAATCTCCCTAACTGAGAGATAGTAGGAGGAGGCACATTAGTAATTTGATGATGAAAATAGGGACCTATTTAATAATTACTTCTAATAAACGTCATTAATATGTAACTATAATGACTTATTAGATCATATATTTCTTTGTAGATGAGGTGTGTTGCTAAAGAAAAAAATAAATAAAATCTAATTGGAGATTAATTCACATTCCAGATGTACTAGGGATTAAACTGAAGGCAACCTTTTGAGCTGCACATAATCATTTTCCTGAAGGCTTGTGGAACACTGTCTATATGATGCAGGAGCAGCAGAAGTAGGTGTTGTCACTTAAGTTACGGTATTAGTCCAGGTCCTTGAAAGAAACAGATGGCACCTCAAATGGGAATTTAATAAGAGAAAGTAAAATAAGGAAAAGCAACAGGGGTCGTGCTGTGCCCTAGAGCTAACAACAACCAGGACGCTGTTAACTAGGCAAGGGAAAGAATGATTGCCAGGTATGGAGTGCATAGCTACAGAAGGCCATTTAACAAGAACTGTGGCCTTTGGTAGAGCGTTGCAACCAACGTGTGGTGACCTGAGAGGGAGGAAGACAAGGAAATTAATATTGAATCCTGACTTCACTTTCCTCTGTCCTCTGAGATGCTTCAGGTTACTTCCCATTAGCTGAACAATGGTCCCATTAGAAAGCCAGAGGGCAAAGAAGCCCACTGAGTCACTCCACATATGTCAACCTCTAGAAGCAGAGAACAGGGTGCATGAGAAGGAAAGAAAGTGGAATCCATCTTAAGCACCATATCAGGAAACATCCTGGTTTCAAAGCTGGAAACACAACCTGCAGAGCTGAGTCCCTGCTACACGAGGCCTACCTGTGACTTTTGGACCTTTTGGTGTGGTGAGAAAACTGTAACTCTGGTGTCAGTCACAGGCTTTTTTTTTTTTTTTTTTTTTTGATTCTTTAGCTAAAACAGCAGAAGGGATGATTTATTGTACACGCGTTACACTGGCCACAATTGAGAAACGAATTAGTCCAGAATGCCAAAGGTCCCAGGTAAAGGACCAACAGGGGCTGTTACGAGCAAGGTGGGTCCTCTCTCAGTGGTCGTGGCGATGGGATGGCGATGTAAGTTCTAAATCCACCGAGACAAAATCTGGACAGTAGCAGGCAGTCCAACAATTTGTACCAACGACCCCGGCCTCTGGCATTCCTTATTTCTATTCCTTTGGCCTCCACGGTGCACAAGCTAGTTTACTTGGACCTCTGCCTCATCTTTCTTCTTTTGCGCTTCAGCCTGCGCATTCGCTTCTTCCTCCACTTGGCTCTCATGGCGCAGAGGTTTCCAAGAAGATGGAGCTAAGGCCGAGAGAGCCAGTCACAGGCTTTATAGACACTGGGTGCCTCTGAATAATCTGTTCCTCCTGTCTGAGCTGAAGTATGGGAAATCTTTTTCCCTCTAAATCCAGGAAATACTATTTATTACATTTGGGTCATCCATGTGTGCCACCCTTTCATAGCTTCTGGTTTTGCATAGGAATGCTAGAATTATGGATTGTTCAGAGAGGAAGGAGAAATGAATGGGCCATGACTTCTATTTTTCAGGAGAAATTTCTAATTCTCATAACTTTATAAATTCACTAAGTAGAATCAACTACTGTTTACTTCAGGATCTTTTGGTTCTTCTTTTCCTCCCTATTCAGCCCCAGTACCAAGTATAGGACCAGAGATAACATGATGCAATTCACTTTTTGGTTAACAGAACTTTACACAAACACATAGCAATGCGATAAACAATATATTAATGACAATAGCTAAATTTACTGAGATTATGTGCCACCCCTGTCTTAACACTTTCCGTATGTTAATTTCTCCAGCCCTCACATTAACCCATTGAGAAAGGTACAGTTATTACCCCTGATAACAACTGATGAAAAAACTGGACCATGGAGAAAGTTTAAATAACTCACTGACAGCTACTAAGTGGTGAATACAGGAGTTGAACCCAGTTCCACTCCAGCTCCAGAGCCTGAGTCCAAGCCCAAGCCTAAACTCCAGCCCTTAACCACATTCTACTATCAATACGATAATGGACTTCTATGCAACTAAGAAAGGTCTAAGTCAGAAAAATATGGAATTGACTCACATTTTACCTTGAGATAAGATTTTAATTTAGGATAAAAGATAAAAATTCTTAGCAAGTGGGGAATTTAAAAATATGCCCATTCTGAGGTGTGTGAGGGATACTGGGGATTGAATTCAGGTCCTCATGCATACTAGGCAAGCACTCTACCACTAAGCTACATCCCTGACCTGTTTCAAAATTTTTATTTTGAGATGAGATCTTTACAAGTTACCCAGTGTGATCAGTCTCCCAAATAGCTGGAATCACAGGTGTGTGCCATTGCACTTGGCTTAATTCTGTTTTTTTGTGTGTGTCTGTGTGTACAGTGCTGGGGATTGAACCCAGGACCTTGTGCATGCAAGGCAAGCACTCTACCAACTGAGTTGCATCCCCAGCCCTTTGTTCTATTTTAACATTAAAATTCTATACCTATTCTGTCCAATGTAGTAGCTTCTAGTCACACATGGCTTTTTTTTTTTTTTTTTTTTGGTACTGGGGATTGAACCCAGGGGCACTCCACCACTGAGTCACATTCTCAGCCCTATTTTTGTATTTTATTTAGAGACAGGGTCTCACTGAGTTGCTTAGGGCCTCGCTAAGTTGTGGAGGCTGTCTTTGAACTCGTGATCCTCCTGCCTCAGCCCCCCAAGGGTTGGGATTACAAACGTGCGCCACCGCGCCCGGCACACATGGCTTTTTAACTTAAAGTTAAAATGAAATTAAATAAAAAATTCAGACTCTCAGTTGCACCAGTTCATTTTAATGATTAGTAGCTACATGTGGCTAGTGGTAACTATTTGGAAAATGTAAAATAGAACGCGTCCATCATTACAGGAAATTCTATTGATCAGCACTGCTTTAATGCACTGTATTCATATTAGCCAATGTATTTTTGTGAGGATTAATAAAAAATGTGGCTTCCTTTTGTACACAGGGATTTACTAAATGCCTAAGACTTCACTATCTCCTTTAGAATAACAGGCTGTCAACTAAAGTTTAGTAATACAGTACTAAATGATTTAAGTATGGCTCATTCTAAAGATGGTTCATGGGGATCAAATTAAAAGATATTTTTTGCTTGTTTGCTAGCATTTTCTAAGAGTTCATACCAGGTGTCTAAAGTCATCAAAAGAGCCAGAGGAATAATTTTCAAATGTCTGAATGGGTTTAACTGTCATTTGTGGAGAATTTTAAATTGAAATTGGATTGTTGCTACTATCATTCCTTGAAGTTCCTCATCACAGGACTAGTGTAGGTCAAATGCAGAAAACTAGGAGAGGGCTAGTGAAGGCAAAGGTGAATAGGATCTGAGGTTTTTACCAGATCACCAGCAGCTCATGTCACTTCTCTGAGAACACTGTTACAGGTACTCAGGATAAAAGCTCCAGGTAGAGCAAAACACTCTAGACTAAATCCAATGTCAAACTTAACAGGGAAGTAATTAAAATTAGTGAGAGATACTGTTGTTTTAGACTTTTACATTCTTCCTTACTTAACATTGCTTTTGCTCACAGAAGTATTTAAGTTTTAATTTTTAAAGAAATGATTCAATCCAGATGATATCCTAGAAAACATATAATAGAATATTTTGAACTTTACTAAGAATAGGAATTTGAAATTGGCAAAGATCAATAATTTTTCACTTTTCTCATGTCATGGTTTTGGAATGTGCATTTGACATTGTGCTAGAGAGTAATCCATATCTATTATTTAATTATTCATTGGGGTAGTTTCCATTTTGACTCCCAATATATAGCTGAAATTTGCAGACTACTAGTGGATCTTTGATAAGTTCTATCTGTCCAAAATGAGTATGACAAGGAAGAGCATCAATAAATATTAAATATTTATTGTGTTAAAAATAATAAATGTATAAAATAGTTCTAATGAAAAGAATAACAAGAATAATAATCTATGTGAGAGCAAAACAGTATGGAGTTCCTCAGTACAAAGACTAAGATTCGAAGACAGATTTTAAAAACATATCTGTATTGAAATTACAATTCATATCATTACAAGTGCAAGTTTTTTTTTTTTTTTTTGGTACTGGGGATTGAACCTAGGGACACTCCACCACTGAGCCACATCCCCAGCCCTATTTTGTATTTTATTTAGAGACAGGGTCTCACTGAGTTGCTTAGGGCCTCGCTACGTTGCTGAGGCTGGCTTTGAACTTGCGATCCTCCTGCCTCAGACTCCCAAGTGCTGGGATTACAGGCATGCACCACCGCACCCGGCTACAAGTGCAAGTTTTTAATATGTGTTCCTTAAAAGTCACATACGAACTTTTTTTTGAAGTCAACATTTAAATATTACCAATAGAAGTCACTATTTGAAATCACATTGGTAAATCTATTTGCAAAGTGGAGAATCCTTCTAAAATGTAAACGATTGCTTTATTGTTGCATTTGTTCAGTTAATTTGATTTTCTTCTGTTTCAGTGTCTAGTTATCAGTTGATGTATTAGTCACTAACTCTCAAAGAGCTTAGTAAATCTGCCTGAGTAGTTAGTGTTTGTCATGGTCTGGGAAATCAGATAACCAAACCTGTTAGAACTGTATGTAAAATAATAGGTTTGCACAAAGACTTGAAAGCTCTTCTTATAAGTAAACTGGAAGCCGGGCGTGGTGGCGCACGCCTGTAATCCAAGCGACTTGGGAGGCTGAGTCAGGAGGATTGCGAGTTCAAAGCCAGCCTCAGCAACTTAGCGAGGCCCTAAGCAACTCAGTGAGACCCTGTCTCTAAATAAAATACAAAATAGGGCTGGGGATGTGGCTCAGTGGCCGAGTGTCCCTGAGTTCAATCCCTGGTTCCAAAATAAATAAATAAATAAATAAATAAGTAAACTGGAGTTTCAGTTTGTTTTGTTTCTTAAGAGGCAGGGTCTTGCCATGTTCCTGGGTTCAAGTGATCCTCCTGCCTCAGCATCCCCAGTAATTGGGACTATAGGCTTATGCCACTGTGCCCAGGTAATTAAGCTATGAAGTTTTTAAACATTGACTTTACGTGGACTTTGTAACATCAATTCTGGCTATGTGAGAACATTTTCACCTTTTATTTTCTGGTTTTTTACTTGTATTCCAAATAACTGATTGCAAATTCCTGTTATGTACCTAGTTGTTCTTAAAACAGTATGGTCTACAATTTCAACATCTTGTAAACTAAGAACAAGAAAAGATAACTTCAAAAAACTAGGAAAATGTCAGTAACCCTGTTAGCCTAATACTTTGCTTCTGACAACATCTTTGAATGGGAGATAATTTTTTGTGACTTCTACTTCCAAAAGGAATGGGTATAACACAAACATCACTTGCTTCCCTTAGTATTCATTAAGGAATCTTATTCATGTGCTGAACTTATTTTTATATTAAACCTTCATGCCTTTATTTTATCACTAACACTTAAAATTAAAAATGAACTCCAGATACAGCAGTCACACTTGTAATCCTGGCTACTTGGGAGGCTGAGGCAGGAGAATCACAAATTAGAGTCCATCCTGGGTAACTTTGTGATGTTTGAAAATAAAAAATACAAAGGGCTGGGAATGTAGTTCAGCAGTAGAGACCCCTGGGTTCCATTCAGGGTACTGATACACACACACACACACACACACACACACACACACGATGTCTTCAACAAGCATGTTTTCCTCACTAGACAAGAAGTTTATTGAGAGCAGAGACTATCTTACTACTGTTTCTCCCAGAATCTTCCTTGAAATCAGGCATTAATATAAGGGTCTTAGGAATTAATGAATTGAGGTTTAATAAAATGTCTTTTCAAAATTTAAGAGTAATATATTTTAAAAATTTGTCCCAAATGGTCTCATGTTTTCTTCTTGAAGTCTAGAATTCCAGAATTTGTGCACAATTATTTTATACATGCCAATCTTCTCCCCCTCAACACTGATAGGTCTTAAAAGTTCTGACCTGTAATCCTAAGGGACAACACTCTGAATGATCTCAACTGCCCTTTACCTGATCTATCTCCAACTCTATTCCATCTTTCTGTAAGAAGACCACCCAAAATTATGATCCAAATGCCATTGCTCCCTGGTTGTGGATTAAGGTGAGGATATTGTTTCCTATTTTACTGCTAGACCCTTTCTGATGATGCCCAGCATGGTTAGTAATTTAGCCAAAAGTATATACTGAGAAAATTTTATCAGTGCAATTTACCATTCCTGCAGGGTTCCTTCCAGGGCTATAATAAATTAGACTGTAATGAAGTCCAGTACCTTGTAAATAGTTGCTTTTCCCATGGCCATTACATTATGTTTATGATTCATTATAACTGGAAAGAATGTAGGTTTCCAGTCAGGAAGAACTTATTTGATTCCTGGCTCTGCCACTTATCAGATGTGAAATCTTCAACAAGTTATATAAACATACCGAACACTAGTGAGTTTGTCACCGTTTTGTTGCTGGGACCAAAATACCCGACAAGAACAATTTAGAGAAGGAAAGTTTATTTTGGTTTGCAGTTTCAGAGGTTCAGTCCAAGGCTGACTGACTCCATTGCTCTGGGCTCAAGGTGAGGCAGAGCAACATGGCTAAGGGCACAGTGGAGGAAATCTATCAGCTCATGGCAGAGAAGCAGAGAGAGAAGGGTGGACCCAGAAGGACAAGATACAAATCCCAGAGGCACACTCCCAGTGATGCACCTCCTCCAGCCACGCCCCATGGGCCTGGAGTTAATACCCAGCACAATAGTCTTTTCAAATTAGGATGGACTGATTAAGTACATCTTTCATAATCTAATCATCTCACTTCTGAATATTCTTGCATTAATGTGCAATATTCATATTCAAACCATAACAACTCATATTCAAACCATAACAACTACTTGCCTCACTTATGCACAAGAGATAATAAACCTCCTTCTGGGGGTTGTTGTGGATGCAAATCAAATTGACAGGCATTTTATTGAATGCTTACTATAAAGAAAACCACAAAAATCTTCAAATGTTTTCTGTTGTCATTTCTCACCTGAAATAAGTTTAATTTCAACTGCAAAACTAGAAATTTTCACATTATACTCCCACTTTCTGATTTTTTTTCTTAAACTACGGAATAAGATTTCTAATTAAATATGGCAGATTGAACATAAACATTTCATTTCTGCCTGCCCCCACACCAAACTCCATGCAGATAAAAGTAAGGCAAACTAAAAAAAGATCATGCAATAACATAGATGAATCTCAAGAGTCGAAGAGAAAATCTGAAAACAGCAAATAAAAAAGGCTATATACTGCATGAGTTTATTTACATGAAACCCATTTGGGAAAAACATAAAACCACAAGGTCAGAAACCAGACCCATGGTTAGTAGCCACAAAGTATGGAGAAGAGGGGACTTGAGTTTTTCTTCCCCCAACTCCAATGCTGACACCAGCGAAAGGCACTCTGAAGGTCAAGTCCCCAAAGTGTCCTAAGCAAGGGTAAAATATCCAGAAAACAACAACAGGATTTCAACAACATGGGTACTTTTCCTGACACCTTTACTTGGATACCTTTGACAAAGTTTAGTTGTGTATGTTGTAGCAAACTTTGTTGACATGCAATCACATTGTTCTGTAGTTCTAACTTGCCATTTATTGAATTAATTTTGCATTTGAAATCATTTAACACTTTGAGACAGAAGTATCTCAATGTATCTAAATGAAAATTAAAAATCAGGATCTAGAGAATACAATGAAGTGAGACTTTAGTACAGTCAAGGTTATATGTCTTAAGAATCTGGAAGTCATCCTTAGAGATTCCCACTCCAGAATCAATGCTGGGTTAAGGGCCAAGATCCAGGATCTGGTGCTGGCAAAAAATGGTAAGAAAAATAGACATTACTTACAGAGGTTTCACAAACAAATACATAATCAGCTCATGAAGCCTTTCTCTCGATTAGCAAAGCAAATTAAATGAGAGCACCCTTCTCATGTCATCTTTAGGGTCTCCTCTGTCTTCTTATGATTTCCTTTCCCTTCCTGGCATGTTTTTGTTGTTTGTTGTTGTTGTTTTTGTGGTGCTAGGGATTGAACCCAGGGCCTTGTGCTAGTGAGGCAGGCACTCTACCAACTGAGCTATATCCCCAGCCCCTGGCATGCTTTTAATATCAACTTTTTAACCTTATTTTGCTGGATAAAATTTTGTGGGAACATAACCTGTGGGAAGCCATCCTTATTTAGCAGAATCAGATAGTTTCCCTGAGAAAATGGCTTCCCTAACTCCACCCTATCCTGTCCACCACAGAAGAAGCTCCTCCCAGTCTTGCCCCGCTTTACCTGTGTTGTCTATAAACAAAATAGAATTGGACTGCTCCATGTTGTTAGAGGCCAGAGCTGATATAGTCAGACCCATCACGCCCCCTCTCATTTAAAAGGAGTATTGGCTCTTGTGTGTTTATCGATTAGATAAGTTTATGGGTAATTGATTTCTAACTTTCACCCAAAGGATTTTTCCACAGAGATCTTTTTCACTTGCTTAGCAGAAAAACAGAAAAACAAGTAGGTTCATTAATGAGTATTGCAATAGTGCACCCATTCAACCCCACTAGACTAAAAGGAATTGAGCATCAAAATATGACAATAAGCCAAGCATTATAGCACATGCCTGTAGTCTCATCTACTGTGGAGGCTAAGGCAGGAGGATTGAGTGAGTCCACAAGTTTGAGATCAGCCTAGGTGATGTAGCAAGACCACAGTTGCAGAAGGAGGAGAATGAGGAGGAGGAAGAGGAGGAGGAGAAGGAGGTAGGAAGAGGAGGAGGAGGCAGAGGAGGAGGAGGAAGAGGAGGAGGAAGAAAAATAATAAAAGCAAAATGACTCATTATTAAAAACCTATGAAATCACAAAATCCTTATATCTAGTCTATTAAATGCCCTCTTCTCATCATTACTGAAATGAAAAAAAAGGCTAGAATGGTTCAGGTTTTGAACCAAAAACTTGGAAATTACCCAACCTACAATACCTTGGACAGACCAGGCTTTGAGATTAATAGCTTTTCCCTTTATCCTACATATGTCTAATCCCATTGGAAAAAATTAGGAGGCATGTTTGGCTACGATCACAGAAAAGCTTAAAGAATAGTCTGATTATTTTTAAATCCCAGGAGATTCAGATTCTGATTTATTCTCTCTTTCTCTCCTTACAACTACAAGGGAATCGAGAAAAGACTCAAATGTCACAGTAGCTAGGATTTAGTTTGAGAGTTTAAGTAGTAGAATAAAAATGCATTTGGCATACTTCTGAATATGCCTTAGATGTTACTGGCTTTATTTCAAGCCTTTTCTTGACATGGCAGGATAATTTAATTAAGGAAGGTGCTACAAAAAGAAAAGTTGAGAACAAAATTGCTAGCTAGCAATGGCTAAATTGAGAGTCAAATGGTACCCTGGGCTTCCTGTTTTTCTGACTTCAAACTGTTTTGAGTAATTCTTCTTGGCTATTCTGGGGCCTCCCACTTTTGATACACTTCTGCTAATGGGCTCTCACTGCTCTTACACCTGGAATAACAACAGTATATGATTCCAGGGAGCTTCAATCCTACTGTCAGGTCTGCTTTTTAAATTTCCCTCTTAAATAAATGATTCTCAAAGTCGAAAGTATTTCCAACAAGATCAACTGATGTCAAATGGCTGTTTCACCTCAGGGATTACAACCCAGTGTTTTATACATACAAGATAATCCCGTAAAGGGACTACAGCAGTCCTTCCAATTGCCTCCTTCAGGAAACATGTATTGAACATGGGCCAGACATTGTGTTACAATGCCGTTGATGATGGAATAGAAATAAATCAGACAGGCCTACTCCATGGAGTGTCAGATAGGCAAGTAAACCAGTAACCACCACGTGAGGCAGAACACAGCCTTCAAGTGCAGTATGAGCCAAGGAGCAGCAGAGGAAGCAGTAATTAACTCTGACTGAGAATATGAAAGAGCAAAGTTTCACAAAGGAAGAGATTTTTGAGAAATAAAGTGGGACTGTGATGGAAGAGTAAGCACTGGTGGAAAGGGTGAAGGGTGGGAAGACATGGGGATGCTATTTGGAAGAAGGCATATACTCTTGTCAAAGAACACTGCACAAAAAATGGAAGGCAAGAAAATAAATGGCATATTCCAAGAATAGCAAACCATTTGGAATGGTTGGAACATAAGGTTCCTGAGAGCAGTGTTCAGCACTGCTATAACTATAGGGTGGTGTCACATCATGAAAGGTTTTGAGTGCTGGGCTTTCTACGGGTTTCTTTTCTCTGATCAAAAGTATTTGGCCTCGCCACTCTGGAAAGCAGTGTGGAGATTCCTTAGAAAACTTGGAATGGATCCACCATTTGACCCTGCTATCCCACTCCTTGGCCTATACTCAAAGGACTTAAAATCAGATTACTACAGTGATGCAGCCACATCAATGTTCATAGCTGCTCAATTCACAATAGCTAGATTGTGGAACCAACCTAGATGCCCTTCAACAGATGAATGGATAAAGAAACTGTGGTATATATACACAATGGAGTATTATTCAGCCATAAAGAAGAATAAAATTATGGCATTTGTAGGTAAATGGATGATGTTGGAGACTGTTATGCTAAGTGAGATTAGCCAATCCCAAAAATCCAAAGGCCGAATGGTCTCTCTGATAAGTGAATGATGATGCATAATGCGGGGGGGGGGAAGGGTGGCAAGAATGGAGGAAAGATAGATAGCATAGAGGGAAGGGAGGGGTGGGGTTGGGGTGGGAGGGTAAGAATAATAACAGAATGTGTGACAGACATCATTGCCCTGGGTACATGTATGAATGCACAGATGGTGTGACTCTACTTTGTGCACAACCAGAGAAACAATAGCTGTACTCCATTTGTGTTCAATGAATCAATAAGTAAATTAAAAAAAAAGTATTTGGCCTCATAAAAAACATATTCGGTATGTGTGCAATGATCAGAAAGCTGTTGTTCAGGATGGTAGTAACTGGAATGAGTAAAATATATTGTTTCTGAATTTATGCTGTTACATTAAACAACGGCTATACAGTATACACCTTATTAGCAAAGCAGTATTTTGAGGGGCATAAAATTGAGGGAGGATTTTCCTTAAGTCATTCACTGGCAATGACACATTCTTCAGTGCTACTTCTCAAAATTCAACAGTAGCAAGATAGGAAAAAGCATGCTGCCTGTTGAACAAAAAGAGATATGACACAGGAAGGGTTCAGTGTACTGAGATGTATTCTAATGAGAACACCATCTAAGAGCTGACAACAGTTTTATACATTGCCAATAGGACAGACTACAAAATTTGTAAGGTCAGTACAAAATGAAAATGGAAGATCCCTTTTTCAAGAATTTAAGATGGAGACAACAGAGCATTAAACCAAGTGTGAGGCTCTGTGCAACTGCATAGGCCAGACAATGGAAAGACTGGACTAATTACCAATCCTGTTTATTAATTTTATTGAGCAGGACTTGGGACTGAACCCAGGGCCTTGCATATGCTAGGCAGGTGCTCTGCCACTGAGCTATTTCCCCAGCTCTTCTTATTCTTATTTTGAAACAGGGTCTTACTAAATTGCCCAGGCTGGCCTTGGGCTTGTGATCTGCCTGCCTCAGCCTCCTGAATGACTGGGATTACAGTGTGGGCCACCACATCCAGCTGCAACTCTAACTTTTAATGGTTATCTGTTCAATGTACATAGACTGACAAATGTAAAGCAGCTCTCACATCAAGTGTAGGCCTTTGCGAATAATTCACCCCTGCATGGAACCCACTGTCACCACTGTTTTCCTCCCTGGCTTCACTGGCAGTGGTGACTACATGACAACCCTTCCTAGAGAAGTGCTGACCCCTTCACCTGTTCTTTTTTTTTTTTTGGTACTGGGGATTGAACCCAGGGGCACT